>JAPYYW010001937.1:0-26211 GCA_030522545.1 Cremastinae sp. A BG-2022a | reverse complement strand
AATTCGACGAGTTCAATTGAGTGTCAGTTCCGAATATTTTCAATAATCCGAAAAGTGAATAGTTCAGTGTTTCTAATTTATAATATCGTTTCAAAATACATTTTAAAAATGTCAGTGCGGGTGTATCCTATATTAAAAAAAGATGAAACGTCTAATCAATTCATCGGAATAGAGTGCATTATGCGAAGTTGCATGAAGAATGCGTCTAGAAGAACAACAAAATATCAATTAAAACGTCAAAAAAGCGGTCGCGTTGTCGCTCGTATGTATAAAGAATACATGAAAACGGTTTCTCACAAGACTCTGGCTTACGTCGAACATACTTTGTCGGGATAGTTTTCGCTTATTTTGTCGACAATGCTACTTGAAATTTAGCAATCGAAAAATTGGTTTAATACTCTATATATCATAAAAAAAAATTCAATAAGAAAAATTCAATTTCGTATACTCTCATTAATACCTCCTTAAGTTGAACTTTCGGGTAATGTTAAAAGCGAAATAAAAATTTTATAACACTCCGGTGGAAGAATGATAATAATTGTATATTATGTGATGAAGAGCATATGCGAATATACATATAACGTGTCGACATATTTTTTGTGAATAAAAAGAGAAAAATGAAAAATTAATTTCGGTAATAGAAAGCGAAAAGAATAAGGTCTGGAATGATAAAAGTGAGAGGGAATACGCCTTTGATATTTTCGGGTATACGCATCAAGCACGCTTTCACGGTATTTCACTTTGGCGCGAACCCTTCGCGCATGGAAAAAGTTTATTCGAGCCTCTGGCCGATGAGTCGCGAGCTCCGCACGACGTCGAAACTTATGATACAATATCACCTTTTTTTTCTCTCATCCCATCCTTTTTTCTTATATTTATTTTCTTTCGTTTCCATCGCCACGCGCGCCTTAACGCGCAAAAAAAAAATGGCTGAACACGTGTTCTGTGTTCGGGATCGAAAAAACATACGTAAATAAATGCGGTGAAAGGTGTGAGTTAATGAAATATTTAAGCTCCGAGTAAGAGAGCGAATGAAAAAGAAGAAAAAATTGGGCAGAAGTTTCTCGGAGTCCCGAGGGATGCTTTTCGCACGTTTTTTTTATCCCTCTTTTGTTCTTTCGCGCTTTTTCTTTTTTTTTCACGTGAAACGGAAAACAAACACGATCGGGTTATCGAAGTGCGAGATAAAGAAAAGTGGGAAAGTCAGACCCTGCTGTGAGTCAAAAGACAATCCCAAAAGGCGCGTCCCTTTGAACCTTTCTGATTACGGGAATAACGGTGAAAAGTAATGGTCGCGCGCCCTTTCTCTTCCCTTCGTTAAAATCCTTGAGACAAATGGTCCTTGATCTTCGACGTTTCTTCTTCTTCTTCTTTCTTTCTTTCTTTCTTTTTTCAAATCCCTTATTTCCATGAGAAATAGACTCGGGGACGATCTCTCTCTCTCTCTCTCTCTCTCTTCGCTTTTTAAATCGAACGATTTATTTCGTCCTCGAGTTCACAGCTTTGTGAATTCACGTCCAGGAAGCTTGATCAATCCTGAAAATTGTTCACGATTTCGCTGTCTCACGAACGAACGTAAATTTCTAACTCCATTCCAGCTCAGACTCGTTTCCTCGCGCTGAAAGTTCCGGCTCTTCGCTTCCACTCTCTGCTCGCTCGGATCCGGAAAACTAATGTTCCGGGACACGCGGGGATACGCGCGAATATCTCGGCTACCGAGAGGGATATTTTTCTCGAGAATTCATTGTCTAGTTTTATCCCTGAATCGTCAGCTTCGGGAACGAAGAGACTGTCCAATCTCTTCTTTTTCGAAAAAATCGAGAGGTTCAAATTTTCATCGATCTCTGGTCGCATTTAAAGAGGTATTAACGAAAGTATGAAAATGAACTTTGTCTATTGAAATGTTTTTTACGATATAGAGTATATATTAATATTATTAATATTAATATTAACTATATTATTAATATTAATATTAATATTAACTATATTATTAATATTAATATTAATATTAACTATATAGTAGCATTACCGATAAAATAAGCGAAAATTATCCCGACAAAGTATGCTCGACATAAGCCAGAGTCTTATGAGAAGCATTGAGAAAAATGTTCTTTTATAGAAAAAAAATTTAGAGTGAACTTTCAAACAATCCAAAAAATATTCCACGTGTGTTCATTAGCGTATAAGGTTCAATTATTAACCATAAAAATATATGGTCATCGAACTTTTCATTGAATTATTTAATGATAATGTCAGATATGACACTTGTACGTGAGTGATGAATCAGAGTCAAATCATAATCTAGAAATGAAAATCACTTTTTAATTATCTGTAGTACATCAATATTTTCCGTTTCAAAATTAATATATTTGGTAAAAAACGATTTATTCAATCTTAAAAGTTATTTATTAACGCCTCATTTAAAAATAAGTCAAATAGTATCTCATTTGACTATAGTAAGTATTGCTAATACCTCCTTAAGGAGGTTGGCTACAAATGGCGAAAATAAATGATGTTTTACATGTTAAAAGTATAGGAAAAGGAAATTTGTTAAGAACATTATAAAAATTAGAGAGAATATTCTTTGTAACTAAAGAAATTTATATAAATTCAGAAAAAAATATCATCTACATTATTTTCGAGTAACCGAGTGGTAAAGTTACGTCCTTATACACGAAATATATATCTATATTGCCTAAAAATGGCTATTTCATGGTCCAATTGTTCGAAAAATACGTAGACGAAAATTTAAAAAAAAATGGTATTCACGTATTTTATATGGAAGAATATTCTCTACAAATTTGAACGAATTTTTATCATTTCGTTATATGTAGCTAACCTCCGTAAAAAACTCCGAAATTAACCGCCCACTTTCTACTAATCAAACGTTCCACGCGCCATCTATGTTCCCTATTTTTTTTCCCCCCAAACACACGCTCGAAATATTTTTATTAATTAAAAAACAAAAAAGAAAACAATGAGGTCTGGCTATGTGAATTTACAAAAGATACCCCATATTATATCTGCAACAAACCGGTTCGAAAATCTCCGCATATCCTCTATGTTTGTATTTATGATGAAAGAAAAAAAGTTTCCCCTGCTCGCGAGCGCGTAGGCACGTAATACGACACGAAAAAAAACATGCTCCAATTTTCTGTACAAATAGAAAATCTTTTTTTCTTTTTTACCAATTGTGCGTTGTCGATTTTCGTGTTTGCGAGCTCAGAAACTCCCGCGTACTGATATTTTCCATGAATTTCTATTTCTTTTCTGTTTTTGTTATGGTTTTTTACGGGTCACTACTTGTTAGCGGCGGAAAAGAACTGCGCGCGACGCACCGCTTGTCACCGGCACTACTTTTCTAGCGAAACCGTTTTTTTTTCGCGATTGAATATTTTTGTATTTATTTGTACATTTACAATACTTTCGTACATATTTTGTCAATGAAAATGATACATAGGTAGAGACACAAGTTTTTGAAAGGTTATTCATCGTTTATTATTGTTTCCTTATTTCTCATTCCGTTCTTAGAAACGAGGGGGAGAGTGACTATTTTCTTTCGGCGCAAGCATTAGACGACGCGGCAGGATGTTCGCCGGCGCGTATTTATACACCTGTTATTGTTTTTTGGCCAGTGTCCGTTAGACCGTCAAAACTTTCGTACGCGTCGTCGGGTTTTTCCTCCTTGTTTATTACGAATCTGTCGAAAATTTCGTTAATCCGTGTGAATTACGGCGCTGTAAACGCAAGCGAATGTATTTCCTGTACGATACATAATAAATATTGTGTTTTTTTTTTCGGTACATCCCGTAATATTTTTCGTAAAATATCGCGTTGATTCGATTTTACGGAATTTTTCGAAAAAAAAAATGTTTTTCTCGGTAGACTCGCGCTTCGTATCCTCGCTTGTTTGTCTCGTAGCATTTCGTGTTATTATTTGTTGTGAAAAAGAGTGCTCTTTCAGCAGTAAGAGCGCGCGTTAGTTTCGCGCGATATCGCGCGTTCGTCCGCTCGTTCGCGCGACGAGGCGAACCTGCTGAAATGTTTCCGCCATCGGCCGCTACACGAGAGTGGCGCTCCGTTTCGCTCTCGCGATCCGTGTGAACTGACGGGCATATCGAACGTAATGAAACGTTTTCGCGACTTTTTACCCTCTACGGTCGTTTACTTTGAGCTCCGAAATACGTAACAACGAATTTCAAGCGCGAAATATTTATCTTTTCACTCTTCCACGTTTCGTCAACGCAGTTTTAGTGTTAAAAGTGAACACAGTGAACGTTTGTGAAATGGTGTTTGTGTGTGTTTTTTTATCTACACTTTTTTCTTCCGGAAATGAAAGCGCACCCTGAAAATATTTTCAACCGCCAACACTGGTAAGTTTGAAAAATGTTTTTTCGAGTTTTATTTTGTTGTCTCGTGGCTTTTCGCTGTGTCAGTAAGAAGTTACACTCTCTGTACAAAATTCAAGAACCACGATCTCTCAGCTTTCCTCGTTCATTAAAACTTGAGTATTCAACTTAATTACTCTACTTTTTATGACTTTTATTTCTTTCTTAAATTCTATCAAAAAATCTTTTTCTTAGGATTTTGTTAAAAATTTCCAGAAACTTTATTTGATACAATTGTATATTAAATTTTAAGAGGTTTGATTATACGTAGAACTCGAGATGTTTATTGTAAAAAAATCACTATTTTCTGCAGTCTTCCATATAAGAAGACGTGTTAAATATTGAAATCTTCAACTCTTGATATCTTGATGACTTCTGAGTATAGTGGAATTTGTTGAAATTTTTTACAGCTCTTTATCGTATTTCGAAGGAGCTTATTCCTCAAGTTTTTAAAAAAAATCCTAAGATTATGATTTTTTTCATTTTCATACATACGTAACAAGTACAGGTGACCTTGGATGACCTTGAATTTTGGGTATGCTATTCTTGAAACAATTTGCAACTTTTCTTAAGAATAATTATTAATTCTTAATAAGCTCAATAATCACATGGTAAGGAGATAAATTGAAATAAAAATTTTTGATTTGACTATACCGATGGAACTATCTTAAGGTAGTTCTATCAAAAAATCTTTTTCTTAGGATTTTGTTAAAAATTTCCAGAAACTTTCTTTGATACAATTGTATATTAAATTTTAAGAGGTTTGATTATACGTAGAACTCGAGATGTTTATTGTCAAAAATCACTATTTTCTGCAGTCTTCTATATAAGAAGACATGTTAAATATTGAAATCTTGATATCTTGATGACTTCTAGGTATAGTGGAATTTGTTGAAATTTTTCACAGCTCTTTATTGTATTTCGAAGGAGCTTATTCCTCAAGCTTTTTAAAAAAATCCTAAGATTACGATTTTTTTAATTTTCATACATACGTAACAAGTATAGGTGACCTTGGATGACCTTGAATTTTGAGTATGCTATTCTTGGAATAATTTGCAACTTTTCTTAATAAACTTGACTGTACCGATAGAACTACCTTAAGGGGAGAGCACATGTTTTTTTTTATTTACTCGATTCCAAGTGATTGATTTCGCGGCTTTAGAATTATTGCTTTAGAGCTATTCATTCTAGCTCTAGCTCATTCTTAGCTCTAAAGTTTTTCCTGCCAGCAGTTTGTCTCGATTTACAATTAAGGCACTCTTTTGAACGATTTCGATATTTAATATTGTTTAAGCAATTAGACATGAAAAAACTTAACGAATTCCATTCGAATGTGTAACTTTTTATTATGTAAAACAAATGTATAAAATACATTTAACAGCGATATCATCGTATTTTATTCATTATTACTCTCAATAAGAAGCAATGTTAAAATTCTGTAAGAATTCAGAGTCTCATAACTCTGAAACCGCTTACTGAGTCATTTTCAAATTTGACAAAAATTTTTCTCATATATTTCGGAACCATTCACTCCAACCATTCCTTAGTCACGCTACTGATGAAAATCTGTGCGAGTTCGTAAGAAATTCTGTTTCGAAAAAAATAAAAAAAAAATCATATAAAAAAACAAATGCTGCCGAATGAACTGTACAAAAGCAATAATCTTATCGAAGTTATAAGAATAATGTAGAAAAATAAGTAACGTACGAGATTGAGTAGATAGACGTTGGTGACGGTTCTCATTCTCTTGTTTCTGGCGAGAGTGATGAGAACGAGACAGTTGCCAATCACAGATAAGAGAAATATGATTGCGTAAAGGGGTACGATGAGGCTCTCGAGAAGGCTAGCATTGTCGTTTGCGATCGTGCCGTTGGTTATTGTCGTTTTCGAGCTTGCCAGACTCAAATTGACGAGCTCGAAAGTCACGTTGTGCGCCACACTGGCCAGCCTATCCTCGTCTTTGACAGTCCTGGCGTCTCGCCGATCCCAGTTATTCGACGGAACAATGTCCCCCTGAGTGACGTTCGCTTCACCTTCCGACATTATATTCGTCTCTTGTTCTTCCTCCCTCCCTCCCTCCCGCCCTTCTTCTTCTTCCTTCCTTGCCCTTTCTTCGCCAACTTTTTTTTCTTCGCTCCCGAGAGAATATGCCGGATTATTCCACGAGTCTGCAACAAAAGAACAAAAATATTCACTTTTTTTACAACTTTTTTTTTCCCTTTCCTAACACACATAGGTTTATGTGTGTGGAAACATTGATATAAAATTTGAGACACTTTTCGACACTTTTTTCTTATAGACAATTTTTTATTTCTCGATTATCGCAGATTATGAATCATCAATCTAATTTTTTATGACATTATTTCGTTCAGAGATGCATCAACGAGTCTTTTTCAATTATTGGTTTCTTCGTAAAGGGTCAGAATATATGCTACAATTTTTTAAAAATTCGTTGCTATTTTTTGTTCAAAAATTTATTTTGTAGCCTCGAAATGAATTTCCTAAGGTTTCATGATGTTGTTTTAATTGATTATTTTGAAGGTTTTACGATTACAAGAATAACGAAAAGATGTGAAATTCGTGTGAAATTATGTATTATTTTTTTCCAATATTTCGGAAACACTTTTTTTTATTACTTTGAATACAAAAGTTCAAGTTTCACGAGATTGTGCAGTCAATGCGATATAGAGTAGTATTAAAGGGGCCGTGCCACTATTTTCAATATTCATTGATTTATAAAAAAGTGCATGAAAAAATTATAATAAATGAAAGGCATTAAAAAATAAATATATTCTGCAAAAATTTGGTCATTTGACTTGGTCAGCTGGGATTATCAGTTTTGTTGGCTTAATAAAATATTTTGTTTTTACACCTTCATATGAATCATTGACAATTATATAGTTGAAAAGCTGACCAATATTATTTTTAATTTTTAATCTTTTTTTAATTCGGTCAAGAAAATTTTTTGAGGATTCCTCCATAAAGTTTTTCTGACGTAGCTGCATATTCTGACATTATAAATTTTTCAGTTTCATTGACTCTACAACATAATTAATATACGTTTTTTTTAATGTAAAAATAAGTTCATCAGCATGATCACCTTAATGAAATTTTTGAACTCAGTCTTCATTAAAAAGTGTTCGGTTTTGAAAAAAAAAATTTATTAAAGTCGAAGCGATAAGTTTTAATAAAATTTTGGAAATAGTGCTTAAAATATATGCTATTTTGAAAAAAATTGTTCTATTGTCATTTTCTTAAATTTTTAATAAATATTTGATTTCACACTCTCTGGTTTTTTTTATCATGAAATTGTAAGATTCGATTTGAATAAGTTATCACGAAAAATGTGTTATATAGTTTAAGAATTGTGTGGAAGGTGATAAAAAAATTTAAAAAGAAATGAAAAAAATACGATTTAGAAGTAGCTCGATTCGATTTCGACAATGGAATGACGAGTCTTTAAAGAGTGTGTTTAACGTGCCCTCCGTTAAGGACTCTTGAGAAGGAACGTCTTGTTTGAAAATGTAAAGCTGCAAGCTCGAGTATAAGGGAGCCCCAGCGGAAGTGAGGCGAATGAAAGTATAGCCACGCGAGAGATGAAAGGTCAACTTTGACGTTGCATCAAATACCACTCACTATATATATTTTTCGCGAAACTCCCTTCCGGGCTTCTTCGACTTTTCGTTCTTTCGCATAATATAAAATTTATGCATTTCTGGAAATTGCAGACGTTTCTCTCATTTGTAGTATAAGCAAGGAAAAAAAAAGTGAAAAGAAACAAAAATAAAAAGGTACGAAAGAGTTGCGGGAAAAACGGAAGCTGCGGATCTGAGAGTTTTCAGCGAGAAAAGAACCGTGCGAGTTTTAATGAAGAGACAACACGGAAACCCTTTTTCCGTGCTAGCCAAAAAAGAACTTTGACTCATCAGGTTTTAAGACTCGTCTTGCTCTTTTTCTTCGTCTGCTTCTTTCAAGGGATACTCCGGGCTACACGGTCAATAGCGTCTTTGACACACACGTGCTAAAACACTCGAGCACGTCTTCAAACGTGTTTATCCTCAATTTTACGATCCACCAGACCACTCATCATCTTTTCGTACCTTTTCGCTTCTGCACTCTTTCCCGATTTCCACCCAAACTTGCCACTCAAACTTTTTTATACAGAATTTTATCTGAGATCGTAAAATGGTAATAGGCTTTCCTGCACGTTTATCGCCCAGTACTGCAGTTTGTTTTCTTTTTTTTTTATCGGCTAAATATTCGTTTTTTAATGTCAAGAAATTGCTCAAATTTTTGACACACTTTTTTCAATGAATCTATTTTGAAGTCTATACTAGTAAATTTTAGAAAAAAAATTCAATGAGCAGTACGAAAAATACTTTATTTAAAATATTATTCAAATCCAATATATTATCGTTTACGAAGTCTTTACATTTGATCTAAAAACACTAATTTATCACGCAGAGATCTTATATGCTTTCTTGACTCATACAATTCATGAAAATCTTCAAATTATACATTTTTCATCATATGTAAATTATAATTACGCTGGAAATGATATTCATAATACTTTATGTAGTTCATAAAGATGTAATTTAATGTAGGCTGTTATATATAAATTCTAATTTATGTATAGTCATTATATAGTAAAATCTGTAGTTAAATTGCTTGCACATGAATAATGACGAAGGAATTTCAAAATATAAAAGCTTTTTATGAGTTTATGAGACATCAGGTTTAATTGAAACTCTTGGCGTGTTATGCGGTGTCTGCAATTTCAAATAACTGAAGTATATCGTAAACAGTAGATTGTAATTCAGTGGAAAATTCTACGAAATTTGAATGCAAACATATGCAAAAGGAAAAAGGTTGTATATCCAATCGAAGGATTCGTCCAATGAATAATTAATCGAGGAATGATTAATTATTCCCTGTCGGCGAGCCAAGGTTATATATATGTATATTTTTTACACTGAATACGAGTCCATCGTACAAATCGTTGGCGAATAGATATACGTGGGCGAACGAGAGTCCGTACACTCGTCGACGTTTCTGATTACGTCTGACGATGCGCGAGGGAATTTCCAAGACATCGAATCTCTACATCTCCATATATTTATTATATCACAGAGATTTCCCGTTAGATGAATTCCATATGTAGTTCCATGTGAGAATTCGATTCTCCAATGAAGCTTAAAATTCTATAAATTCCATCGAGTCTGAATTTCGCGAAATGTAATTTTTATATTGTACCGGAAATGAAAAAAAAATTATGAGAGTATACGTGTGGAATTTTATTTCGCTCGTTATAGAGTTTTAAAAAAAATCGTTGGGGAGAAACACATATATATGTAATTGGGAGTTTTTGATTGGAATTCTGTGTACACGCGAAACAGAATGAAAAATTTGCGAGCGCCACAGATATAGCCAGCGGCTATTTATTGTATTTAAAATTTCCGAGAAATACCAAATGAGATTGGTGCCTCGGGGTGATCAAATAAAATATCTATAGAGTTTTTATATTCCTGCATTATCTGTAAAAGCACTCACCAAACAGACGGAAAAAGGTGAAGGTTGGGACGAATAGCAATCCCTTATTTTTTTAACGTTGAAACGAACTTTTGTTCTCTCTTCCGACGACGATTAGCAACAAAAAATCAGGAAATTACTTCACTTTCTCTCGGAACGCACGAACTTTTCCAACAGTCACTCGTATAATCGATCACGCGGAAAAAAGGCGAACGGGCAGCCAGCTTCGATCACTCTTTGCTTTATCGAAAATATTTCAAGATTTTTTTTTTTTACTTTTTGTTTCTTTGTTCGTTCGAATGATCATCAGTCTTAAAATTGTCAATAATTCTTCACAAATCACTGCATTTTATAACATGAAGAATTTTTTTCTATTTTATTTTAAGCAACGTTTTTACCGATAACTTACACGCGTTTTATCAGAAAAAATGTGTATTATTTAAAAAAATCTATACTCAGAAAAATATTTTGGACGATATTTTATTTATTGGATGAATTATTACAGTTAGCGTACTTTGTATGAATTATTCTAATGATTGAGTGATAAAATTTATTCTAACACTTTTCCGATCACTTGAAATTTTATTCTTATCGAGTTGTTTGAAGTTTCTTTAAATTTCGTTGAAATCGTTTTTATCTTGATGTAACTATTGTATTGTGGGATAAAAATAGAGAGGATCTGTTGTACGTGCTGCATCGATTTCGACAGAGAAATATTTATCAGATGATCGGTGAGGATTGTTGGAGCGATTTTTACTGACACAAAGTGGCTACGGTCGACGCTTGGTCGGCCGTTCTCGACGCGCGCGCGTACCGAACTGTGCCGTCGACAACCTACCGCGCTCGTCTCTCTTGCCTCCCACTTCGCTACTTTCTATATCATTCCATATTCGGCAAAAGGCATAATACCTTTGGCAAACCTCTCCAAGCTCTCCTGTATCAATTTTCCTCTCGCTACTTTTTTCACTCTTTTTTTATTTTTTTCGACGTTGACATTTTCACTATTTTTTTCCCCTCTTAATTTACGCTTCAGACTGATTTTATTCCCTCCGTCATAATTACACTCATTTTTTGCTCAACGCAATGTAGGCGTCAATTTCTGACGTTTTTTCGACCTCCTTCAAAAAATTTTCCTATCATTTATTTCGCTATACAATTTTTAATTTATACTTATTGAATATAAAACGAAAAAATAAATTAAGAAAGACGAATGGTAAAGTACAAAAGTTGTGAGTTTGACAACTGAAAGTAATCATATTTATTGAAAACTCGAATTATTTTATTAAATACAGTGAACGAAATATAACTTATTTAGCAATACAAATAATGTTTTGTATAAAATTATTGCGGTACGTTCAGGCGAAAAAAATGAAGTCAGCCTCTCAGTGGTGAATTTTCATTAAATTTGAATAATCTATACAGATATTTATTAGAGAACAGCCGTATGCAAAGTTCAGCAAAATTTATTAGGAAAAATTTTGAAAAAAAGAACAAATCAAAATATAAATAAAACGTAAGCATAGAAGAAAAAATTTAGGAATGATTTTCTAAGTATTTATTTACTATTATATTATTTATTGGATATTGTATAGTCAAATGATTAATATAGTATTATTAGTTTTTTACATAGAATTAAGTGAGTGATTAAAGCAAAAAGACATTCTGTTATTGTTTTAACAAATATCCTAACTGATGCTGTTATCATACTACGATTAATTGATAAAATGCTGATGGAAGGAAATTGAAAAATTAGACAATTAATAACTGAAGAATAGCTTTCAAGGAACACAATTGTGATGATTTTTGCCAAGAAAGTAATAAAAAGCCCTTACACAGTTAAGTATAATTTTTAAACTATTTATATCATCTGATAGATCTAGTCAATTAAATTTTAGTTTCTGAATGTCGGAAGCCGGATAAGTGCGATGTGAAATACTAATCGAACTTCTGTAGATCAGTTTCCACAAGACATTGTATATAAGTTACTAAAAAAAGCTAGATTTTCAGAATGTTTGATTAAAAACGATTGTAAGGCTCAATTTTGATAAAATTTTGAAAACAGGTTGATCACGTATGTTCGTTCTCATAAAATGAAATGTTCTTTAATTTAAATTGAATCCTATTCATTGATCGAACTGCGTTAAATTCTGTCCACCCTACATTTTAATATTTCAGTATAGTAATTAACCTACTTCTCTGTAATAATTATCGTTTGCTGATTGTTCGTTTATAAATCGTTGTTAAAAAAAGGAAATACTATGTAAAAAATTGCGCTGTGTTAACCAAATTGTGTGAGTGGTGAAAGGAAATGATGTAAAATAATGACACCGGTGTGTTTGGTAAAAAATGTTGAGCGGTGTTACTTTTGCTGATTTCACGGGGTTAAAAATCGAGAATAAACGCGAAAAATTTAGTATCAGATACCTGAAGCTTGGCATACCATAACATAATTTTATGACTCATTATCTGGATATCATTGAGCAAATCGTTCCTCTATAGTACATCTTTGGTTAAACAGATTTGAGAGGAAGCGCAATTATTGTATTTCAAGGAACTGATGATACTTACATGTAAATATTTTGAAAACATTACCAGAGCACTTGCTATACTTACACCAACGTTCCATCTATTATGAAAAAAATTAGTATGCAAACTTTTTTTTAAAAAGAACAAGTCTACAGATAATAAATGACCCTACATCAGGGTAAATTTCTACATTCAAAGAGAGAAAAGCAAAAAATAATTTACGAACTTGTTAACATGAATTTTTTTACGAACAAAGTTGCATATAATGTGCATGAACCTCTTACAAACAAATCGAAACTTACATTATTCCAAAATATTCTTTATATTATTGATTTGCTTAACTTGTATCTGTTATATTTATTCGCATATACTCCATTAATTTTATATACGCATTAAATGGTATTTATATTGCAGTGTTAATTATTTACACTGTTCAAACACAGCATATCAAACCACATATATTAACACCATGCCATTCTACACCAAACGGTGGAAACTATATAGACCAATAACGGTGTTACATTAACATCATTTTAACACCAGATTTTTTATAAAGTAGATTCACCAGCTTTTCAATCTCAACTTCTTTCTCTGATATCGCTCACGAGCGATTTCGTGCACGTGTAACTTATTCCAAAACTGTGTTTACCGCAGTAATAAGAAAAGAAGGGAAAAAAACGATCCGTGACACAATGCCCGATTAGCGATAACACAATTTTCCACAATTCAGTACAAATTGCGTTTTGTATCGATTCATTGCCGAGTATGTCCTCAATTCTCCGGAATGGCTGAGAAAAAGTGGAGTACATCTGAACAAGAGAGATCGAAATAAAATAAATCAGGGCGGTAGATTGAGAGAGACAGAGCGAAAGAAAGAAAGAAAGGAAGAGAGAAAGAGAGAGAGATGAGGGACAAAAAGTAATTGACCAAGAAAAAAACTTGTAAAGATTTTTTTACGAGGTTCGCCAGTAATTCAGATCGTCATCAAAAATATACGTCCCACGTAATTTTTCATGTATTTATAAGGAACGGAAAATGAGATGTCGCGCGGAGAGCCCATGCACGAATCGCTTCGTTATTGTGTATATAGTATGGTGACTCGCCGAGAATCACGTGCGACCGAGAGACGGAGAAAAAAAATCGCGTGGCTGCTCTTTTTTGCTAGATGAGCGTGTACCATGGTAAACTCATCATATGAGACACCCTCGAGAAGGCAAAAACGAGCTTCAACTGCAAACAAGAGCTATACTTTCGTATGGTTAACCGCGCACCCTTAATTTATGTATCCCTATTTCAACTCCCCTTCCCGTCCCTCACTAAATTGAAAACAAACAAACAAAACCGGAGCACGTTATTTTCTTGTTTTTTTTGGTTTTGTTTTTTTTTTAAACCTAAAATTCTGAAAAATCCTTGACCTGGAAAAAACCCCGTTTCAATCTGGAACCCTCGGTTTTACCTCGTACAAAATGCCCGTTTCGTCGAGTCTTCGACTTATTTGAACTCGCCCATCAGGGAGGGCATAATGCGTTTAAATAAGTTTCGCGTTTCATTCCACTTTAGGTAAAATGAATTTTCATTAAGTGTTCAGAGAGGAGAGGGGCAGGGAACGAAACGAGTGGCTGCGCGAGGCGGGCCGAATATTTCTCGCGGTAAGAATAATAACGGGGATGAGAGAGAGAGAGAGAGAGAAGAGCCTGGCGGAGTCGAAAGAAAAGGTAATTGGAGAAGTCTCGTATAATCCATTCGACCTCTTACGCAATCATGAAATTTTCAATGAAACCAAAACTCGGGAGCATAA
Organism: Cremastinae sp. A BG-2022a; assembly: GCA_030522545.1. Classification (NCBI taxonomy): domain Eukaryota; kingdom Metazoa; phylum Arthropoda; class Insecta; order Hymenoptera; family Ichneumonidae; species Cremastinae sp. A BG-2022a. Next base: position 11,970 of record JAPYYW010001937.1, on the reverse strand, counting down.
GATCTCGCTCGCTAGGGCGAGGAGCATCAGAAAATCTCCGGGCGGGGAAAGGGAAGATCGTTCTCTCTTTTTCTCTCCCTCTGATGAAAATCCGTTTGATCCCTCTTCTCGCCGCGAATATCCGTGGCGGCTCGTCGCGCCCGAAACGAGAGTCTCCCCGTCTCGTAATACCGGGAATTACAACCTGAATACAATATCATTTTGATCTTGGCACGATAAGCCCGCGCCGTTGCGACAAGCAGAGCCCCCGCTAACCTCCTTCTCGTTAAATCCTCGGTGGATCCTCCGATTTCTTCGCAATCCACGCACAATATATCACCCCCACGCCTCGTCGATCGCAACGGCTGAAATATTCAAATTGACCGCGAATAAATTCCCTCGGCTTCTTATTTTCATTTTTCAATCCACTACACACCATTTAACGCCGTTTCCATTTCACGAAATTGAGAAAAATTCTCTCATTCAGCCTCTATTAAAACGTTGCATTAAAACAATGACTAATTATCTTTACTTTATATAAATTATCATTTTTATTACACTTTTTTAGCATTTTTCGAATTTCAATTCAGGTTGATAAAAACTTATTTTTAGTCATGTACATTCTTGAAAATCAATCATTAATCGTACATGCATGGTTGTAACTCAGAAATTTAATATATTTTTATAAATTGCGATATAATGAAAGGTAAATACTTATAACTTTGTAGCTGAAATTTAATAATATTCTCACCGTTTGATGTTCCATTCATGAAAAATCGAAACTTTTCGTAACTTATATGTACTTGTAGAAGGTTCAATTTTACTCAATTATAATATATCGATTTCTCCCTCGCTGAGGAGCTTTATTAGATTTTATGCATATTTTGCTGTATACATGCGACGTACACTGAAAATCACATTAATATGATCTAATTTTTAAAAAATTATATTGAAAAATATATAATTTGACGAAAGCAAAAAAGTTATATATTAAATTATTTGATTTATTTTTAGATTATGTAAAAAATATCATTTTTTAAATCTTTTTGTTTCAACCTTATTCTTAAAGTTGTTTATGTCGATAAAAATGTTATAATAAAAAATATGTGAAAAGTGGAATGTAATTTATAATAAGTTTGCTGCTGTGAGATCGGCTATTTCGATTTTCGAAATAATATAAAATAAACGGATAGTGGCCGTGATAATAATATACGATGGTTGAAAATCTCGATTGAGAATAATCTCGAGAAAAAATGTATTTCGAACGTGACGACTGTCTTAGACTTGGCTCAACGTGAACAATTTCCCAATGTAATATTTCGTTCCGAGGGCTCGAGCGCATGTACCGTAAAAGCATTGCTCTTGGTTGCTTCAGACAGAATTCCCAAGAATATCAAAATCCCGAATATTTTACGTGCAGCGAACTTTCGATGTAAAATTATTTCTCAATTACGATTATATACAACCACTATTTCTTTTGTTCAGGAAAACGAACAAATTTCATATTACAAATTAAATTTTTGCATTGTCCGAATTTTATTTTGTATATAAACATATACGTCCTATTTTATCGGTGAATAAGTTTTGCCATAAAAGGTAAGATTTTTTCCTTTGTACAAAATATTTAGTTCGTAATTTTTGAAACAGAACGTGCAGAAGAATATTCCGGGCTTATACCGAAACAGAGACATAACGAAGTATACTTTATTAAAAAATGAGGATGAAAGTTGTAAAGTACAGCTCGGAGATATATTTTATGAGATGCTACCTACCTGCCACTATAAAAGGTAAAAGAAACTACATTTTAGCTATAAAACTCGTGAAACAGAAGCAAGAAGTTTTCCTGATCCATCTCATCTGGGTAATAGAACTTTTTGTTTGTACATCGCTGCAGGAAAAAATGGGGAAAAACCACACCGACTTAATGAAACCTGAACTCCTTCACTCGGGCTCTCGACATTTTTCTTTCCGCAAAAATTAATGCATCTATATACGAAAGTTATTTAACGAGATATCTCAATAAATCGCAACTTCCGAACTCGTGAAATATCCGAAAATGGAGCTGAAGGGAGAAAATAGGGAAAAAAAGGGAAAATTTTAACCCAGGATTTATGTGCGCATCCTTTTTCTCGAGTTACAAAAATACGACAAGGATACCGCGATAATATTTCTTTCTAATCGTTGAAAGAAGAAGGGAAAAAGCGAGAAAAAATTTTATTCCTCCGTGTGTATGATTCACGAGCGCAAGAGCGAGAATTTTTGCACATCGTCATCGATACGTTGTCTAAAATCCCGAGGGGTTGTAATACGTGTCGAATAAAAGTTTTACTCTCAAGCCGAGCTTGTAGGCTGATTTTATTTTCCCTATTTTTCTTTTTGTAATAATTTGAAAAAAATAATTAAATTTTCGAGTATGCCGCTGGCTTAAAACGCGAGATGCAAAAAATCTCTTTCCACCAATAATTATCGTTAAAAAACGTTATTGCCAGCGAAATGGGTGAACCTGAAAATTTTTCGTTAATTCGACTGGAAAATAATGTCATTATTTGTTCATATTAAATGTACATTTATTAAATAATTTAACAAGGTATCGAAGTACGCTCGATACAGATACGAATCGAATTTCACTCCAACTTTTTTGTTATCTCGTTATAATTCTCGTTACCTTATTAAAAAGAGACACACTCGACTAATTCGAATCGAAGCTGGGCAAAGGTCGTGGCCTCTTATGTATAAAAACATGAATAAAATGGGATTAATTCGAATCATAATAAAATTATTGAAAAAACATTGAAGTAATTGTATTTATTCTTATATTAAAAGTAATTAATAAAATAACTGAAACCATTATTCGTAATTACCAGTAAAATGAAGTTCTATCTCCAGTTGTCATCAATATACGAGGCTTTTTTTTCGTATATACAAAATATCAATAATAACAGCAAATAAATATTATAATGCAATATCAAATGAGAGAGATTTAAAGTGAAGTAAAATAATTGATTTTTGAGAATCGTAAAGCTGAAATTTCAAACGGTTATGGAATTCTGTATTTTGAACAAGTTTAGGAGAATAAAATAATACTTGTTATAGTGATAAATAAAGTAAAGGAAAAAGGAAATGTTTTGAGGAGGGAGAAGAGTCGAATGGTAACGAAGGGGGTTCGAATTTTGACGAGTTTGATAAGGAAAACGCGAGGCTTTGGTGACAGTCAGTGCGTGAGATTTCTCAGAGAGGCACGAGAACTCGAGAGCGTAATAGTAGCGAGGGAATAAGAGCCAACGATCGCTGAATAAGATGAAAATTCTTCGAGACGACCTTGGACTAACGAGATTATATTTCTCGTTGGAGTTCGATGCTCTTGTCGAAAAGCATCCCGTCCTCGTTTTTGCGACTCCGTTCGCGCACGGGCGGACGTACAGACACATTTTTCCATCAATGCCTCGGAGTGTAGGATCGCGCAGCTATATAGGCATCGCTCACATTTCAAATAAAAAAAGAAAGAAAGAAAGAAAGAGAAGAAGAAGAAGAAGAAGAAGATAATTCCTCTCGAGTCTCGTTTCTCCGTGAAACACTTTGTTCTCTCGCAGCCTTTTTCTGCTCCTTCCTCGCGAGAAGACAAAGTGCTCACAATTATAAAGGATACTCTGGAGAAAAAAAGCACAGCGAGAAGAGGGCATGACTGCGAGCGTGGAATGAGCCAACGCGATTTATCGCGCTTTTCTCTCCATCTCGACTCTCGGGGTATACTTGCGCGTGTTTTTCTCTCCTTCAAAAATCAAAATTCACCGAGGAACATATATGGCTCGTCAGTCGCGAGTCGGGGCTCGCGAGGAGCAAAAGTAACCGGTCGGGCCGGGGGGAAGACAGCTTTCGAAACAATTGAGATCGCGTTCGTATATAGAATTCAGGAAGGATATGTTGTAACAATACGGCAAAAAATTACTGGGGGATTTCGTACGTGTCCCTCGCGAGCGATAAAATTCAGTTTATAGCGCGGGAGCGAGACAAGGAAAAGGGATAAGGGAACGAGAGAGAGAGAGAGCCAAGTGGCCGACAGACTAAAAGGTAAACGCGAACGGCAGAGGAAGAAAAAGTTTTGTATATATACCCCGAAGCTGTGGAACTGGCATCCGCCTTGAGTTAACTCGTACAAACGTTCCGGAGAGGATAACGGGGATGGCCCGATGCTTCGCTGCTTTCCCTCCTTATTTCTCTTAACCGCTTTTACGTCCCAGCTTACATTTTCGTCCACCTTCACACCTGACCGACTTAATACACGGAAACGACCCGTTCTTACCGGATATCTCCCCAAATTTGCGCGTCTCTTCAACATCCTCCGCATATTATTCGCTCTCTCGGTCAACAAAGTCGCGCAAACGACTGCGCAACATTTGATCTCGTATTTTCTCGCCTGAAACGGCCCGACAATCGTATACATATCCGAAGCACGATAAATGAAAAAAGTTTATCCCTCCGGCACACCGTACGGGCGACTATGAAGAAAAAAAAAACAAAAATCGATAACAAAAGTTTATGTCGTAAATGATGAAATAAAAAGAGATAAGGAACACTCGAGCCGGCGACCAGAAATTTTTTGCGAAACTCCAAATCGTATATACGATTTATCCCTCCTCCCCCCTCGTATAAAAGTGAGAAAAGGGTTTCCCTGGAATTGTCCGCCGATGAGAAAGTGCCAACTTTTTTTCATCTCTCGAAGTTGGAGAGGGTGGAAGCGGAGGACAGATTTACCTGACGAGAAAAAATTTTGCGAATCGGATGGAAAAAGGGAGACGAGGAAGAAAAGGAAAAACAGCAGAGGGTGGAAAGAAAAGAGGGTAAGAGGAAATCGGGAGTGAAAAAGAAAGGTATTCCGTGGACGTGAGGGTCGCGGAAGTGAAGAAGAGGAAAAAGATAGGACGATGGGACAGAAATGAGTCCTCCTGGCCGAACGAGCGAGAAACTTGTCGTGACTTATTTCGAGCTAGTCGATTTATCACGCCGGAAAGGGACAGAGAGAAAGGTTTTTTTCGCCACTGAAAAAAGGCCGATAAATTCATTCGGACCCCCGAGGTCGCGACGAAGATAGAAGAAAATCAGGTCGTAAGAAAATGAAAAAAAAAAGAAACGGGGGAGGGAAGCAAAGACGCGGAAGGTGTGAGTACACATGAAACTTTGAACTCGAAACAGACAACTCTCCTTCCCCGTTGAAACTGAGCCTCGATCGCGGTAAAAACTAACTCCCAGTGTCAAAAGAAACTTAAAGTTAGCATTTACTTTTAAAAAGAACTAGAGAATACAGCTTTAGCCATCTTTATTTACTCGTAATTGCTGGTTATATACTGAAAAGACATTCGCTCAATTTTCAATGTCTGATTATTATATATTTTTACACTTTTGTAATCAATATATTTTTCCGTATATTGATACTCTCGAAATAGTGAGGATTTTTCATAAAATACGTATTAATTTTGATTACAAGTGTCATCACAATTTATTGTTACGTTTTGTACGAAAAATCTTCAACATTTTTCATGCACTCTTTTCCATTTTTATTCATTGTTCCCGTTTTGAGTTGTTTATAATTTATTGGCGATAAATCGGCAATATTCTACAAAATAAAATAAAAATTGAAACGCAGAAAATTTCTCAATTGATTATAACTACTCTTAAAAATTTGACGCACACGTTACTTTCAATGGTTACATATTTTATTTGTATTTAATATTACAAAAGTATATATAATTTTTTTTGTATATTTCTCTAAGATTATTGAATCATGAACAAAATGAATAAAAAAAACATGGAAAATATGTGTTTATTTTTGAAAACGCTCAATAAAATCGTGTTATCCGGTACGTCGATGTTTTGATTTATTATTCGACGTGCGACGAGCGAGTTGGCACGAATAACGCAGAGTTTGGCAAGAAAGATCGAACCTGTCGATAGATGGACGTCAGGAAGAATCCGTCGAGAGTCGTTGTTGAGCGATGAAAGAAATAAAAGAAGAGCGGTCGAGAAGAAAAAAAAAATAAAGGAAAGACTAGATCGACTCTGATCTGATTTCTCGACGGTCTCTCACCATTTATTTATTTCCCTTTTTTTTCTAAAACGCATTCCCCGTTGGCGACATGTCGAAGCTCTCCGAGGAAAAATGTCAAGAGGAACCGAGCAAACAGAGTCAGTCGTTAAAATTTCACATATTTCAGTCTTAACGTGAAAGATAGAATAACCTGTTGTTTTTTTTTAATTTTATTTTATTTTTTCATCTGCGGCCGCTTTCGCGAACGAAGTACTGTCAGATCGAAGCTTTGAGGTCCGATCGATGCCTCGATTTGATCGACGGGCGCAAATCCTCGCTTCCCCAGCGACAGTGCTTCACTCCGCGAGTCTCCCGTTCACTCATTTACTCCGTTTATTCTCATATTTTTTTATCCCTTTCTCTCTTCCCCTCCCCGCCCCTTGGCGGCAATAAAATCAAATTCGTATATAAAAATAGATTTATTTCATCCTCTCTGTTTATTTTTACGGTGCATGAGAGTCAGTATTTCATTCCGGAGGATATCAATGTCGGAACGCGATAAAATAAAATGCACCTGTATTCGCGCACGCAGGCAATGTGAAAAAAGAAAACAGCGTGTTTCCGGAAAGCCCGGAATCTCCGGAACTCGGGAGAAAATTATCGAGGACCGCTGCGACGCGGGACGATGGAGGAAAATTTAAAAGCATGACCCTCGACCGAATGGGAAAAATGTTTAAGCTCAAATCTAACAGAGGCAACGATATTACGAACGAAAATGTAATGTCTACTTTTTTTATCTTTCCTTCTTTTCGTCTCTCTTTATTTTTTATACATCCTGAGTATATCTTTAGTCCTTCCGTATCGAGATTTTATGATCCCGTATTTATTATTGTTGGAAAATTTGCCAATACTCTCGGACTTTCGTCCCTGATATTGTTTTACGCGCACACCGACAATCGCTGGATGAAAAAAAAAGCTGTAGAGCCCGTTAAAATATTGAATTTCAGATATTTTATTTCAGCTTGACTGGATTTTATCCAGTTCTTGGAAAATATTGCGATCTCTGTGCTGAAAATATCAATTTCCCGATAATTGCATTTTTCCAGCCATCAGGCAAATAACTAAAAATATTGAAAAAATAATCTCGTGAAAAATCATGATTCGTAAAAAATGCATAAATTATGGGAGTAATTCGTTGCTATGCTGAATAATTGTATTTTGAATGGAATTAATGGTGATGAATAAAAAAAAAAGTAATCGTGGGCGAAATTGAGTGAAATGAGGTTGAACGTTAATGAAGTCCGGGCGAAAATCGTTTAACTCGTGAACTTTGCTTGTGAAATAAGGATAAATCGGAAACGGGGAAGAACTTCTCCGAGGAGGACGAACAATCTCGAAAAGAGAAAACTAATTCGCTCGGGAGAATGCTGAAACTCGTCGATAAGAATGGAGAGCCTAGAAAACTTTTCAATAATTCCCGGGGCGGTACCCTGACTCACATGTTTCGCAGAAAGTCAACGGGCACCCAAGATGACGAAAGTACTACCGAAAATTCCAACAGCGCTGGACTATTTTCCAGAATATTCAATCAATGGAAAAGTGAGCAAATATTTTAAGAGTTCAACTTCTCAAATGACTCATTCGCTACCCAACTATCGAATTTCTCTCGTTCCTCTCACAGACAATAAAATAAATAAAAAAGACGAAGGATTTTCTTTCGAGTCGAGTTTGCTCACATTATTATTTTTCAAGCAGAATATTGCACTTTTATTTTTCTTTTCTTAATATTTTTCCCATTGCACGTATTATAAATTAAATAGAAAATAAGAAAAAAACGTACATTTTTATCCCAAGAATAAGTTTTCCAAGATTCAATATTTTAGAAAATGATTAAGGGTTCAAAAGTCGTTACTTTTTCCACTTTACAAAAATCATGTTTGTATCATTTCCACTGATTGTAAAACTATTACCTTGCAAACATTTTTCAGTAAATAATCTAATGAATTAACGAGAAAATAATGAATATTTTTGTCCATAGACTAAATTTGATAAGATTACATTTTTTTATAAATTAAAACTCGAAACTCGAATGAAAATTTTCGTACGTATAAAAAGAAAAAAAAAGTGAAATAATGAATAGAGGGCGATTACGTCGCAGATCGTTCGGGAAGCGGTAACGCGACGGGTGAGCCGAACGTACGACCATCTTTCCCGTTGGAAAACAAATCGTCGCTGTCAAAACAATCCTCAAACACGAAGCTGAGTGTCTCCTCCGCCTGCGCTTTCCAAACCCCTGCCCATCCTGCCGGGGCGTCTTCCGTCGCGAAATCTGCGGATATCGAATATCCTGCTTGAGACACAACAAACGAAGTAGGAAAAAAAATCCTTTTTTTTTTGTTTTTGCGAAAATAACCTCAGAGCCAGAAAATTCTCGCCATCCAAATTACCGGAGTGAATTCTCTCTGAAGACGTTAAAGAAAAACTACGAATGCACGATAAATTATTCCGAAATAAACACTTTTATCGATGTAGAAAAAAAAATTGAAGAGTTATGTTGCAAAGTAAAAAAGGGGAAAAAAGGATTTGTCGCAATAAATTTCTACAATCGTTATTACTTTTTTTTCGTCAATTTTTTTTTTTAATGGAAGAATCATCTTGTAGGGCGTGTGCGTATATTTTTTCTTAAATTCTTGCTCTTTCGAACACACGCACTCGAAAATGACGTACGAAGACTAGTCTCTTCTCTCGACGAATCCTCAAGCTTGCATCATTTTTTGTTTATCGCGAGACAGATCAGCCAAAACGTTTAGGCGTTATACATGCGAGTCAAAACGAATATACAACAGAGTTGAGCACTTTTCAATAAGAAAGAAACATTTTTTTCGGGACGACCAGCCAATATTTAAATTCATGAAATAAATTTTGTTGACCCTTTCGTATTGTTTTTGTAGTTTACGTTTCGAGATTCGTACTTCATAATTTTGCAAGAATTAATAATTCTCTTGTGCTCGACTCCGCTACACAGTTCTCTCCATACACTTTTGTTTATTTTTCACATAAAAAAAAGAAATTCGCAATGCAAAATTTAGTTCAACGATGATCTTTGCGTCACAGTAAGCTCTAGTTACATACATATTTATATTTATTTATAATGTGTATATATATATAATTCCGGAGAAACCATGCGTCGATGTTTCCCATGTTTCGATTTTACTTTTTTTTGCATCGCGTATTTGTTTCGTTGGCACAAGCTGACGGAGTTTACTGGGAGGAAGACCAGAGATTTATCCAGCGAAAAATAAAAAATAAAAACGTTTCTTCTTCCTCGCTTTATTTTTCGATTTTTTACTCAAGTGTGTCTCGCTCGATTTCGTTCAGAGTCGATGGTCCAACGCGACCGGAGCGAGTGCTCGTTCGAGCGGTCGTAACGTTCACCTTATTTTCTTTTTATCACAGAATTAACGTAAAGTCGTGCCTCGAGAAGGAATCTCGATAAAAAAATTGCTCGTTATTCTCATTTTCATTGAAAAAAAAAGAAGGTAATCCGCGCGACCGAGAGCCCTCGTGATATGTTATTCTTGTCTTTCGTTCACTTTTCTCTCACCGCGTACCTAAAACTTGCTCTAAAATCCCTAAAAATCAATCACCTATCGTCACGGTCACGCTCTTTCGTTTTTTTTTCGATCTCTCGATCGCGATTCTTAAACTAAATGATCATTTTCTTAACGCTAATATGGAATACGATCCAACCATCGATTTAACGTCTTTTCGCTCGCTCCCTTCTTCCTTCTCTATCATTAGTAATGATAATAATTATTATTATTGAAATAAAAATAATGACAACGAGATGAGGACGGCGAAAAAAGAATCTAGAATGGCGACGAAAAAAAAAATATACATCGATGTCATACATACACAATTTCTGTACAATATACTCGTCAATTAAGCGTTAATTAATAATTAATTAATTATAACAACGATAATACGGTAACAACAATAAATCTTCACTAAAATTATGATTTTTCTTTCTCCATTCGCTCATCTATCTCTTCGCGAGAGGTAATCTCTAATTTTTTTTTACTCAAAAGATATGTACAAAGTGGTCCATTCGTACAGAAGATTCGGAAGCGTGGAATATTTCTTGACTCTTTGTAAAAAAAAATAATAAGAAAAAAATACAATCGAGGACATGGGAAAAAAGGAGATTTTTTTTTCGAGTCTCGTGAGATTATCTTCGCCCACGAGTCTTCTGGAATGGCTTCAATTTTTCTTTCCATTACTTTTTTCACTCACTCAGTACATCTTTGCCCTCCGTACGGGATTGTATTTTTAGCATTTGTTTATTCCTTACGTACAACTATTACAATTTTTAACGTGGCCCCCTCCCCACTTTTTGTTTTCCTTGTTTCTTCTGTATTCAATTTTTTCCTTTCACCATTTTTCCTTTTATCCACCTTTTTTCTGGATATAGTTTTTCCTGTACTTTTCCATTTTCCACCCAATTCCGTCGGTCGTAGGGGATTGCATATTTTTATCACTTCATTCTCATCGAATAATTCGAGTTTTATTTAATTTTTTATTTTTTTAAATAGGAATTAAGTACTTGTCATTGAAAATTTCGGCAAAACCGTTTCAAAAAGATTATTATATGGCTTGTTTCTGGTTAATTTTATCTTTTGACGCTCTTTGTGCGAGTTTCTTGTTCCCACTTTTAGCTCGAGTTATCTTCTCTTGTTCGCTCGGAATAATATTTACACGCGTACATTTAATGAGGCGCTACTTTACGTTTTTACATTAAAAAATGATTAATCCTTTCGCTAGTGAGTTTTATCTTGTGATATGAATGAATGAACTCTTGGCACGTCTATAACGGCTCTTGGACGGACACGTGGTTTTTCGTTATTTTTCTTTTCACTCTATATCTCGTCGCTAAATTCAAAAGGTCGAAACGCGAGGGTAGAACGGGAACGAAAGTGTGTTCTCCCCTCGTTTCGATTATGAATTTTGGTTAAGCTACAAATTGACGTGTATTCCTCGTTGGAAAAGTAGTCAATGAAAAATAATCATTTCCCATGAGTATTCAGGAGCTTTCGCCGTTTATTTCGATCGGAAGAAAACATGCTTTCCTCGCTGTGGTCGAAAGACTTTGTTCGCGAGATCAATCGTCGAGCTTCTCGATCTCGCACGTTATCACGTCGCACGTGTCTTCTTCGTACTGTTCGTCGCGAGAATTCTCCTCGCTGGAGGCTCCGTTTCACATTCCCGACTCGGCTATTCCCTCGTCATCTGAAAGCCAATTTCGATTTCGCTATTAGCAACGTCTCTCGACTCGCGAACATTTATTTTTCATACAAATTCAGCATGCTCGTCGCAAAATTTATTTCCGCAAAGCCACTCATACTCCAGAGTAACCTAAAATTAAACTAAAGTGCTAGCGGAATAAAAAAAAGACTCACGAAGAAAAAAAAACGAGCGCTAATGGCAATAACTATGAACGAATAAAAAATGAATGGATTAGTGTTTAAGGTAGTTCTATAGTTTTATCGATTATTTAGGAATTTTTTGAAAATTTGTACAGCCATTCTCTTTGATACGTTATGCATATGCGTACCAAATTTTAAGAAGTTTCACCACGTAGAAATTGAGATATTTATTGTTAAAAATTCCAATTTTCAGTGCTCTTCCATAATTGCCTGTGTTAAGGGGTTCCGATAGTTATAACGAAATAATAAAAATTCGTTCAAATTTGGAGAGGATATTCTTTCATATGAAATGCGTAAACACGATTTTTTTTTCGAATTTTCGTCTAATTATTTTCCGAACAATTGAACCATGAAATATCATTTTTTAGATAATATAACTATAATTTCCGTGTATAAGAATGTAACTTCAACACTTGATTACTCGAAAACAATGTAGACGATTTTTTTTTCTGAATTTATATAAATTTGTTTAGTGGCGAAGAACGT
>JAPYYW010001936.1:0-29246 GCA_030522545.1 Cremastinae sp. A BG-2022a | reverse complement strand
GGCTAAAAAAATATTATTCTCATTGACAAAGAATTAAAGAAGTTTGAACCAATCGCGTTTTTCAACTGCCTGGGATCTGCGGCATCGTCTTAACTGAAGGCAAAGCGGCGGACACGGGCGGCGAAACGCAAGTTTATATAATTGATTAAAAAACATCAGATTTAGTTGCCGCAAAAAGATACTTTTTAGCGAAAAACATAAAATAATTTATTACTCAGATATGCTATACGGATTTTCACCATTTTTGATAGCACAGCATATTTCCTGAGTACTTCCGGTATCTATGGTGCCGGAAAAAATTTTTCGGTTGTGTTGGGATTTGAACCTGCCTACCTACCTACATTTTCTAAAGCGAGCACTCTATATCGATTACCCGATATACTGTGCGATCCAACAATTTCTTAGTAAAAATGTGATCTTGAAGTTTCACGCTTAATTTTGTTTTATAATATAAATATTATTTTTTTATTTTTTTAGCGACCGCAAGTAAAATATATTAATTAATTGGTAAATAATTGGTCATTAATTCATATTTTCAAGAAATCCGATTTATGAATTTTTCAAACAATTTGAGTGTTTTGTTTAAGAGATATTTTGTCAAGTTCAACGAATATCGTTCAAATATGACATATTTTGTCAAGGAATAACTATTAACCGTCCGCGATCGCACTATAATTTTGATTACCCCGCGGTCGTTTTCGTCCTCGTACATTTTTCAATGAGTTTAAGCGCTTTAAAAAATCTGCAAAAATTCTTGAACACTCTTTAATATTTCTACAATAAAAATCAAAAATTGTTTTAACCCTTCAGTTTACATTTTTTAAGCTATAAATACCTATCTGAGCAAAAACGCTCGAAAAACGTTTTTTTTTAAATAGATAAAAAAATAAGCCATACGAAAAAAACCTGTTTTTAGGTTTTTGTTACAGACATCCTAATATTCGAGAAAAACTGCGGTTCGATCGATTCTGTTGGAAAAAGTATAATTATTGAAACACCTGAAAATAGGCGATTTTGAAGAGGGGAATATCGATGATTTTATGCAAAAAAAAATCAATGACCATTCATAATAAAAAAAAAACTTTATTTTTATTTGAAAATTATTACTGACAACAAAACAAATCATAATAACAAATAAGGAAAAATTTCCTTTTCGTTTTGATTGAAACAGGAAACACATGCAAAAAAACATTTTTGGAAAACAAATTTCAAAAAGCAAAAGAAAAAAAACATATGTTTATATACCTGAATACACGTTCTTATGCAAATCAATAAATTTCGTGAAAAACACTTTTTACTGTCATGCCGGTTGCACTGGGTCGTTAAGGACTCACCGTCCACTTCCCTCGCATGTTGTTCGAGAATTAACGGCGGGGCAGCGGCCACACTGTAACCTTCATTGGCCTAAGTTTTTTTTAGAGCAGAGTGGCAGACCTCGCATTTTTCGGTTAGCAACATATCAGTAACGAAAAATTCCGCTTGGGTCGTAAACGACCCAGTGCAACCGCGGAGAGTTAAATTAAATGAAATCTGCAATATACTTTGAAGGAACAAAATATTCAGTTAAAAGATAAAACTTGAATTAATTGTTTGAATTATTCGATTCAAATTTACATCAAATTGATCGCATCATGAATTATTTCATTCAAAAATTTTACTGAATTCATTCAACAGGCATTTTCTTCGATGCCACTAACTTTACTGAACCACATATTTATTTCATACAAATGTATAGAATATCTACTGAAGAAAATAATTAATTATTTTAACAATCGTAGCATTGAATCTACTAATTACGGGTCTACTAAATATATTTAGTTGATTCAAACAAACTTTTTTCTCTCAGTGATACTATTTATTGATTTGGGAAGAAAAACATTTGTTGGAATTATCAAAAACAATCTAGATGTGATTTTGATGTTTTAATCTAAAGTTAATTGAAAAAATTAATATATCTACTTAAAACAGTCCATGGCAGTTAAATCAAACACTTTTATCTTAGTTTTTTTCCGTACCACGTGGTTTTACAGCTTAAGTTTATGAGAAAAAGTTGTTACCAATTTATTCAAGAACAACATACTTAAAATTCAAGGTCATCCAAGGTGATCAGTACTGGATATGTATGTATGAAAATTAGAAAAAAAGTTTTTTTTTACGATTAAAAAAACTAATTGAAGCTTATTTGAAGTATTATAAAAAGCTGTACGAAACTTCAAAAAGTTTTGCTTCTTAGAAGTCAAGGTATTTGGAGTTCAAGATCGCAATATTTAACACGTGTTTTTTTTTTGGAGAGTAGAAAAAATTGTGATTTTTAATAATGAATAGAATTCTATGTAGAGAAACTTCTTAAAATTTAATACAGTTATGCACATGGAATTAAAGATAAAATTCGTAATAAAATTATTACCGTCTACCAATCATATTTGGTCGTTCCAAGAAATTTTTTTTTCTCAGTGCACTGTGCAATGCAACGTTTAAATTATCTTCGTTCCGGATCTGTATCGCAACTGAACGTTGCCCAGATATTCGTACCGTGGTTCCGTTTCCGTACCTCTCGTGTCTACATATGTCAATTTTCCTATTTACTGTATTATTAAATGGAGTAAGTATGAAAAATAAATTTTCCGGTGGAACAATCCATAATTATCGCACCAATTGTAAATACAGAAGAAAACATACGGAGAGGAAAAAAAACTGTAGTGGATGCACAGAGCGTGAAAAAGAGGGCGAAAGAAAACATGATTTTGTAAGCATTACAATTAATTGACGTCGAAACGAGATTTTTTCGCTGTCTCTGAAAGTTCCAATAGATAAGCGCAATTTTACGCATGTTGTATTAAAACGTGCGCAGATAACGAAAATGCTAATGATTTTTACATCATTTTATCACAAATTCATTATAAAAATTCCAGTAAAAATCGATTCGAAAATCAATTTTATGAAATTATTTATAAATGATGTAATTATAAGAAAAATTTGAAGTAAAATAATAATGTTTATCAATGCACTGAACGAATATGAAAAAAATGACTATTGTTTTCGTTCTCAGAGCCACAGGGCGATTATAACTTCTTTCACGAATCTCACGGCTGGCCACTTTTATCGGTACACAGCGTACAGAGTGACGAAGGATGGTTTCGTTTCCGAGCCAGAAGAATCTGACTGGTTTCAAACTTTTCAGGGTAAGCGTTTGTTCCGCGCAGAAATAGACTAAAATTACGGCATGATAAAAATGCTAATTAGACATTTTTTATCAGCGGGACATCGTTCTGAAGAGATAAAAAAAATTGAGCTATCTGCTCAACAAGTCGACGAATTAAATCCTTTTCGTATTCGTGCTGATGTTAATTTTCAGCCTGCTTCAGGTAAAATCAATTTAAATTTAAAAATCAAAAAATAAATTGAAAAAAAAGACTTTTCAAACATTTTTGCAGCTTAATTTTTGTCATGATTAATAGATCGAAGCTGTCACTACGAAGTCATCTGGTTCACCGAGGACCAGGGCTTGACTATAGGAAATCTCGATTCGGTAAATTTGCTTAAATTCTACACGTACAGAAAAAGTTTAGTAAAAATTAAACATAAAATACATTTTTAATAAATCTAGTCGCAGGATTTCAACTTTTCCCTCCACGACCTTAATTACGAGACCAACGTTAGTGTGTTCGTCGCGTCGAAGAACAAAGGCAATCCTCGGAACAGCAACAATGTATCCTTAACGTTTGTGACACCATCATGTCTGGAATTGCATCAGAATCTAACTCACTGTGGTTAATACTGAATTCTCCAATTTTCTACTTCTTTCAATCATTATTTTGATTTTCGTGATAAACAATATCGATGTATAAGCTCGATTTTTGTTGACTTTCAGCTCCGGATCAAGTAACAGGACTGCAAATAACCCAGATGTACAAAAATGGATCCAATTATGAAGTGCTATTCAAATGGGACGAACCTGTTTTTAAGCCCGATAATTATACATTGCGAATCCAGCCGGTAGATTACACGGAAAACCGAGAAGCATTTCCAGTCCTCACGATCGTCGTTCCGGGCGTAAGATTCTAAAAAATGTCCAACATGTAGTAAAAATGAAAAAGAAAATTTCAAATGAAAATGAAAAAATAAATACAGTTAAAAAAAATAAAAATCGTACAGAAATATAAGCAAGCAATGTTAAAAAAGTTTCTTCCGACGTTTTAGAACGTGAGCGAGGCTTTTCTGACGATTCCAACGATTGCCGACGGTCTCGAGGACGGTCAACGCGTGGTGAGCGTTATTGCGGAATCGCCGGGTGGAACGAGCCTTCAGACTTGGATGCACTTCAATTTCGACGACAACGGTCCGTCCTCAGCTTCGAGTGAGACTGTAAAAAAATTAGATGTCAGGAAACAGGATACGCGAAGATAAAAAAAAACTGTAAAAACAATTTCAGGCTTAACTGCTAATTTGGAAAATACAAAATCGCAGGGTATTAGCATCGTGGCGGTGCCGTCGGTGGTCGTCGTCATCATCTTGCTGGCCGGTGTAGTTTGGTTCGGCGTAACGAGAACCCGGGATCCTATGAAAAGTAACAGCAGTTATCACAAGCGATACAAATATTGTCAGGTTCGTGCGAAACTGCGTATATATCTAAAAACGGTCGCAAAACCGAAGCACGCAGGGCGTTTAGTTGATAAGAGTAAATTGCAGAGTCTCAACGATGTCGTTAAAGGAGGAAACAACGAGTCGTCGACGTTTTACGTTATGGAGAAAAATCTTAAACTCGAGTTCGAGAAAAAGGATCCTTTCCTCAGTCCCATGATCGACAAATTTGAGATACGTTTGGCTCAGCTGACCATCAAAGATGTACTGGGTAGCGGAGCTTCTGGAATCGTCAGACTCGGTTCTCTTCGCGATTCTAAGAACAAAACGATCGACGTTGCCATTAAAATGCTCAAAGGTATTTTTTTTTATATCACTCTAATTATTCGTAGTAAATCGTGTCTTTGATATTTTACATTTGTATATAAGAATATTTTTTATGGCTTGACATTATTTTTTCGTATTTGATCTTTTTACTCAAAAAAAAACTCTTCTGCAGTTTTAAAACGCCAAATTTAATTTAAAATATGGTCTTGAGTAGAGAAGTGAAGAGTAAAGTTAACGTACTGCCTTTTTTTATAATTTTAATAATAAAAAGCGAACTGTGCGAATTTTTTTGAATTAGATAATCCAAATTCGGACGACTTGAAGAATTTTCACCAAGAAATAGCCATCATGAAATCAGCTGGACAACATCAAAATATCGTTTCGATAATCGGATGTTGTACGATCGAAGTTACGAGACCTCTGCTAATTGTTGAATACTGCTCCAGAGGAGATCTACAAACTTATCTCAGAACGGTAAGCAAAAATTGAATACAGATTTAATGATTTCTTAAAATTGTTTTCTAATATAAAAATTTACAGATATGGCAAGATTTGGTGTCACGCGATGTTCAACGCAGAAGAATTGGCAGTCATGGCAACAAAGTCGAAAATATAACTTACTGTAAATATAGTATAACTGATTTTATAATTAATTTTATAATTATAATTTATAATTTATAATTTTATTTATATTTATAATTTTATAATTAATTTTATAATTAACCGGGCTAAAAAAAAGTTGTCTGTACTTTTGAACAAACCCCCCTAGTTTTATGTATTTTGGCGCGCTGAATTCGAATCTGGGCTCCGTTTTGTCCGTACACTGTCAAAATTTCAAGTTAATTTGCAAAAAACTAAAAATTGTAAAATAATGTTGTTATTATGATTAAAATAATTTCCTGAAACTAAATTAGGTATGACCCGTACACCTTTTAAAATATAAGTAAATGGCAAAAACCCCCTAAAAATCTCTGAAATTTAGAAAATTTTCTTTAACAGAATAACTGCTTTTGTAATTTTCAGAGATTTTTTGGGAGTTTTCGCAATTTACTTATATTTTAAAAGGTGTACGGATCAAGTAGGCTTGAGATTCGGATTCAGCGGATCAAAATACATCAAAATCATACTTGATTTAGTTTCAGAACATTTTTTTATCATAATAATAGCAATTTTTTACAATTTTTAGAATTTTTAAGGGTTTTTGCCATTTAATTGGATTGTAAAGGGTATACGGGCCAAATAGGCTTGAGATTCGGATTCAGAGGATCAAAATACATAAAAAGTAGACTTTTCCTAGTTCGATAACAATTTTTTTAATCATAAAAACTGCAGTTTTTTTGCCATTTTTTACGGTTTTTCGCAATTTTATCGAAATTTTGACGATGTACGGACAAAACGGATTCGGATAGGGGGGTCTGGTCAAAAGTACAGACAACGTTTTTTTTGTGGCACGGTGTTTCCATTTTGTCACAATTATCCCTAAACAATTTTTTTTCAGGGCTCAAAACGCAAAGTGTGGCGATAACGAATCAACTCTATGACTTTCAAGAAGGTACACTATATTTTTCATTAAATTAAAAAAAAAATTTTTTTAATCATTACATGAGATGAAATTTGTTTCAGAGCATTTGCATCACGACGCTGAGGACAAGGGAACAGTCGTCGATTTGTTAAATTTTGCTAGACAAGTCGCTGCTGGCATGGTAATTGATAAATACAAATTAATTAATTTAGTCATCGAGTTAGTTGAATTGATGAATTTTACGGAATTTTCAGGAATTTCTCTCGTCGAATCGCGTAATCCATCGCGACTTGGCGGCTCGCAACGTTTTGCTCTGCGCTGACAAAACTGCGAAGATATCAGATTTCGGACTCAGTCGTGACATTTACGAAGAAAATGTTTACAAAAAGCAGGGAAATAGTAGACTACCTCTCAAGTGGATGGCCATAGAGGCCTTGACTCATCAGATATATACAACTCAGAGTGACGTGTTAGCAATTTGATAATTAGAAAAAAAAATAATTTTTTTCTCTATAAACTACAGAACAATAACTAAAAAATGTCAACTCACGACAGATGGTCCTTTGGAATATTGTTATGGGAAATCGTGACGCTCGGATGTAATCCATATCCGGAAACGGCGACCAACATGATCTTGCAGCTATTGAAGTCAGGATACAGAATGGAGAAACCAGATAACTGTGGAAACGAATTGTAATTTCAGCATCAGTCAAATAATTCGAGGAGAAACATTTCGGCCGTTAAAAAATATTGAATATTGAGTCTAATGAATGTACTCTCTTTCAGATACAATATAATGATGTCATGCTGGAATTCGAGTCCACAGAAGAGACCGAATTTTAGCCAGTTGAAGAATCATCTTGAAACGCTACTGAAGACTGCGAGTGATCACGAATATTTGAATGTGTATGATCTTATGCGGGATTCTGGTGGAGGTTCTCATCGACAGGACGAATCCTTGAAGCTCATAGAGAAGAAAAATTATACGAACATATATTCATCGTAATTAAATCCTCGCATCCCTCTAAATACAAATTCTTATAGTGCAAAATCGTTTATTTCTCTCTTTACGTATACGTATAAGAATTCATCGTGGTACACGCCTGATATTTTAGATATTTATCTATACACTTTTATGTATATCTTGTAAAGTACACAGGGATTCTTGATTTTGGAGCTTTTTTCCGCCTCGAGAGATTTTTCGGGAAACTGGTAAATGACGAGAGGAACGTCCAAAGCTTAAATCGTCGACATTTGATTTTTGGAAAGACAAACCCATACGGAAGGAAAAGCACGAAAATCAGCGATCCTCGTGTACTCTTGAATCTCCGCAGTAGCTCCTTCGCATTCCAGATACGCGACAATAACTGATGATGATAATAATAATGACAGTGAAAATAAGATAATTAACGGTATATTCCATTTGTATCTCGTCTTGTTGATTTATAAACCGCGTACGTCGATGATAAACATATTGTACATTACGATTTATTGCAAATGGATGCGATAGCACGTATTATTTTGTACACGTATGCTGCTGCTGTGTGTGTGTGTCGTTGTGTGTTCTCGTGTATCAACAATTCATCCGCATACGTTTATTCAACAAACAATATTCGTATGGTGATATATACTTTCGTTTTCATCCGTAATAATTAATAATTTTTGTTACCCGCGTCCGCCCCTTTTGCTCCATTATCCTCCAGTCGTTATTATTTCATTTCAACAAGCGACGAAAATGTAATTGGTGCGAAAAAGAACGGCGAAGCAACGGCCAGCCGTGTACATTTGATCGAAACATTGTTTTTATTTTTATATATATCTCTGCAATATATGTATATATCGCCATATTTTTCGAATATTATATTATCGTATATTAACTATACATATATATATAATGTATTGTACATACGTAAATCTATGTACACTCTTCGTATACCGAATACGATCAAGTATGCTTGTAGATATAAAAAAATTTTTGGACGCCAGCCCCAATTTTACTTTTCACGCGGACATATTATCAGTTTTCAAATCTCACATCCCCCGTCATTATATCTTTAGAATTGCTGTTTAAAGTATCGTGACGAAGAAGTTGGATTAGACCGATGTGCAGAGCCCGTGTCTCTCGCGAAATTACACCTACTTCCTTTTTATTTCAAAAAGTACAACGTATCAATGCCACATGAACTATTTACAGATTTTCCTAACACGAAAATACACCATTCGACTGAGAATATCTTTTTTTTCCGTCAAATGCAGTGAAAAAAAATGTAACCGTCCGTAGAAACATGATTTTGATAAATGAATGGTTATCGCGTCGAGTTTAATGAATTGATTTGAAAAAGAATCTGAAATACGAAGTTTCAGTGCATTCGAGAAGATCATCGGGCACGGCACACGATTGGCGTTATTATAGTAAGCTCAGGTGCATGATAAAATTAGACGAAATGTAAAAAAAAAGATTATAATTCAACACGTTTGAGAACGTGAAAATTAGATAAATCACAGATACGGTATTTTGTTTGGATGAATCTATCCGTATCAGATACTGTCAATTAAGCGGTCCTCTTTGTCGACTGGCGGTGGTCCGGCCGAAAGATTCGTACCTGGTCCTGCTGTCAAGTATCCTGCCGATACAGGAATTCCACCTATTTTTTTGAATTAAACAAAAATTATCTCCAATTTGAATAAGAAAAAATTTTTCCAGCTACGATAAATTGTAAAAAAAATGTATCGAAAAATTGCACCGACCGGTAAGATATCCGGCAGTTGGAGTATTTGAAATAAAGAGATCGTGCTTCTGATCCTTGTATTCTGCCCACACGGATGATTTTTCTAGTATGGCGTTCACCTTCTCGCCCAGGAGTAAACTTCTCGTCATGGCTTTCAGCGCTTTAACTATTTGAGCTTTGGTCGTCGCCGGATTGTCGATTGAATCTATTCTACCCTCCAGTATATTTAGCAAGTACGGTACCATTTCCGCCTCGAGGGCCTTAAACGTGATTTCGTGTTAAACTTAGCTTTCGCTTACAATAAGGAAAATAACAAATTAATACTGTTTTTTACCTGTTTGATCAGTCGGTCCTCATTTGTCGAGAATAATCGATTAAGTGTCTCACAAGCAACCGCGATCATGTCTCTTCTGGACTGCATTGCGAGTTTCAGAGGACTTATGCAGTCCGTTTGACATATTGAGGATATACAAATCTGTAAGAATTCATTATTTTTGAGACGCAAAAATTACGAGAGATAATGTTTTTATCTTTTCACCAATTGAACCTACTTCACTCGTGGCTAGTTGGTGGAGTACGAGTATTGCAGCCTTGTAAACGGTGCCTTGACTGTTTCGAATTGCCATTTGCCGACAGAGCCTGGGTATGTGGCCGAGAGAAGGAATTTGATCGGCTAGAGTTGGCTGAGCTTGCAATAGACAGACCAAAGCCTGTGTAGTGAGTTCCAGCATGTCCGACTGGAAATAATAATCATAACTTTGTAAAAAAATCTCTAAAATCATTAAATTGAATCGTATCTGTTTCTTAATTTCATGCTCTTCCTTACATCGATATTTTCTCGCGACATGAGCATAAGAATCGTATCCATGAGCTCGCTCAAAAATTCTTTCGGCTTCCTCAGAGTCCACGCCGGACTGGCAATGAATAATCTCAGATAAACTCCTCCAACGACCGGCTCGTTCGTCGCAAGATCAATGTTCTTCTGCGTATCCGGAAGTTTGACAACGGCGTTCGGATTCTTCCGTTGAATAGCATAATTACTGATCACAGAAGTAACAAAAATTAATAAATAAAAAAAATTGCTTTTCTTACAAAGTACAAAAATATAATAAAATTCAGTATACAATACTTACTCTTCTTTCAATTCCGTGATCATTCTCGATACTCTCGCTTTTGCATCCTCGTCCCATATCAGTTCAGGATTTTCATGTTTCGTCTCGAACATGTGAACACACTGTTTGGGGGCGTCGCGGATCGCTTCGCTGAACAATTTTGGAAGAAACTTCGATAGATCGAGCTTGACTTTCGGTCCAGCCAATTTGTCCGAGGACATTTTCGCCAAAAGTTCGGCAGCGCATTCGCGTACTTGAATGTTGTTCGAGTTGCAGAACAAATCGAGGATGTATATCACAGCGCCTAGACGTGAAACAATAATGTAAGTAAAACGTAAAGTACGCGGACTTACAAAATTTCATCTTAAAATTATTACCTTTTCCAAGCGCATCTTTGACTATTTTCGTTGTACTCATGAGAGCGTAGAGAGTCTCTAAAATAACCAGTTGACATTCTTTGAGTGTATTCAGTACCAAAAGAAGGTACACGATGACCTCATTGGCCGCAATGTCATTGACGCACTCGTTGTTTCTCGTGACGTTGTTGATAACCTCCAGAGCGCCCTTTTGTATGGCTTTGAAATTGTAGCAGCTCAGAAGTCCAAACAATAATCCAAAGTGTCCTATACACTGAATCTCTACACCTGGATTATTTTTTATAACGTTTTTGAGCGCCTCCAGGGACATCACGATATACCGAAGCTTCTCCTGATCTTTTTTCGTGAGCGCTGTGTTTCCCAAAGAGGCAAGGTAATCCGAAGATTTAGACAAAAAGTCGAGCAGGTCGATAGTAAATCCTTTGGGATTCTGGAAGTACAGAGCTCATTATTATTTATCGAGTTTTCATGAATCGAAGGTAAAAAATATACTAACTTCGATGGGAAATGTTGGTTGCTCGTTGTATATCTTGACGAATATTTCACCGATAACAAGCTCGCCAGAGTGAGCGCTGTAGGCAAAGTCACTGAAATCGTGCTCCAAGTTTCCACCGCCGTCCATTCTCTCCTGTCTCATGTTTTCTAAATACTCCATGAGCTCAGCTCTCGTTGCGTTGTCCCATATTAGATAGGGATTTGAGCAATTGGAATTAAGAGTCTTCAGAATTTCCTCTGGTTTGTTTTTGGAGAGTTGTCGAGCGAGGTAAGGCGTCAGAAGGCTCTCGAGAGCAGCAACGGTCACAGGATTGTGCGGTGTCTCGTTTTCTCCGGTCATGTACCCGCCCAATCTGGCGCATGCCCGAATCGCCAGCTTCGCCAGATTATTGGCCACCTCCTGGCGATTCTCGTCCTGATTCCTCTCGACTCCGCCTTCCTCCAGAGTGTAATCGTAGTTGAACATGAAAAGCAACAAGTGCCAGAGAGCTCCGGCTTGAAGCAGCTGCATCTGGAGTATGCTGTCCGTGGCCAACGACGATATGCACTCGGTTGCGACTGAGCATAATTTTGTTAAATGCTGAAAAAAATAAATTATCACTATATTCCTTCGAATTACATACAAGATTTTTCTACAAATTTATTGCATGTATAGATATTAGGGTGAGTCAAAAAAACTAATCTATCGAATTTATTGCTTTAAAAGGTCCTATATACCGAAAAAAATCTCCCCATTGGAAAAAATTTTAGCTCAATTTTAAAAGGTGTCGCTTGGCATTTGAAATTTCCCATTTAAATAACACGTAACATTTTTTTTTAATGCAATAACTTTTGAACAGTATGAGCTAAAATTTCAAATCCCACATATTCTTGTAGGGCATAAAATTTTCTTTAAAAAAGTCTTTGGAGTCGAATTTCTAGACTAAGTAATTTGTATACTTAGGGGCCATCGAAGTCTGAAATAAACAGCAATATGCAGTTTTAAGGTAGTTCTCGTGAAAAATGAATTTCGACAAATTTCCTTGAAAATTTGCACAAATCTTCTTGGATGTAATCTGAATGTGTGGTCTAAATTTTAAAAGGTTTTACCGCGTAGAAGTCAAGATATTTATTATTAAAAATCATGACTTAGAGCACGTGTTAATTTTATGCCCTACAAGAATATGTGGGACTTCAAATTTCATCTCAAACTGTTCACAAGTTATTGCATTTTTAATCAAAAAAAATTTTTTTACATGTTATTTAAATGGGCAATTTCAAATGCCGAGCGACACCTTTTTAAATTGAGCTAAAATTTTTTCCCAACTGGGAGATTTTTTTTCGGTATATAGGACCTTTTAAAGCTATAGATTCGATAGGTCAGTTTTTTTGACTCACCCTAATAGATATAGATAAAATGAATGAAAAAACGTGTACCTTGAAATGCAATATGCGACAAAGATCTTTGATGAGTTGTCCGAGTTCGACCATTTTTTCTCGACAACCGCGGAAAGTACCAGCCACTGAGAAACACCGAGTAATGTGGGTGCAAACTTGAACGGCAACGTCGTTCGGTTTGCTCGATTTATTGAGGACTGAAACACATCTGGTGTAGGCTTCGAGTAGAACGTCCAAGCCTCCTTCCCTTCTCAACTCTTCGGCGTTGAGGGCGGAACAATGAACCGTGTGATAAGCAAGTTCGCTCGCGGCGGCGAGCAATGGCGCCGACTTCGAGAACAGTTGATCGTCCTCCGTTTCGAGCTTTATTGTTTTTATTAATTGCGGATAACCCGCGTACTTGTACGGCCTCAGCTCGTTACTGTAACGCTCGAACAGGATGCTCTGCGTTCGAAGAATGAGGACGATGTTGTCAGGATTCGGACCGTCGGTCGTCCAGCAACTTCGACTGCAGAGAAACTCGTAGGCCTGATTAACAGCTTCGAATTTGTCTCTCCCCTGCGGATTTTTATCCGGATGGTACATCTGAGCCAGCTTGTAATACGACTTTCTCACGTTGGCCTCGCTGTGCTGTTTGCCGTTCTGTAATCCTAAAACCCTGTAAGCCTCGTCCACCGTCATTATCGGTGGTTTCTTTTCCACCTCTTTTCGCCACGCGTCCAAAACGTCCTTCAGCAGAAGCACCGGATTAGGAATCGGCCAATTCGGAAATTTGACGGTATCACAGAGATGACGAAGATAAAATATTTGACAGAACAATTCCTTTTCCAATTGCGGATATCTAACAGCAGGTATAGCAATGTACTGATATCTCGCCATCGTGTGACTCCTCAGTCTTGGCGAGAAATCGACGATATGTGCAGCTACTTTTTCGATTAGCATCCTACGCATCTCGGAGTTCCAGATCGCCTCGGGCGTGTCGTAATCCCCGAGGAATATCTGGGCAAATTTGTCTGCACCGTGATTTTCCAAATAACTGACCATCGCGTCTGGCAACAACTGTCCAAGAATGCTTCTCTGCATGATATCCGAGGACGGGGTCGCGTCGTCGCCTCGGAAGGCTTGCTTGGCATGAGTCAACTGAAGGAAGGTAGCGATCGGTAGAACATTGGAACCCGTGTACATGAGTATGAAGTAGAAAACGCCGGTGAGATAAATCTTGGAAAGATCAGGATTGTCGCGCATTACTTCGCAGAGGAGGGTCGCCACTCGTTCAACGAGGACTGGATCGAAGGTCAGAAGAAGCTGTACGACATGCTGGAGGCACTGAAGTTCCGAGAGGAGTCTCTTTACTCTCGGCAATGGTCTGATCACGGCGTTGTCAGCGTCTCTGCTCGGATAATACTCGCACATCGTTATGAGAATGTTTAGAATAAGCGTAGCCAGCTCGCTTTCGTTTATCACGGGTGTGCCTTTGGCAACAAGAGTCCACTTCAGTTGAGGAACTTGAGAAATCATTCTCCAGCCGTCCAAGCCCTGAGCCCAAACTTTCGTCTTGTACGTCAGCTTGTTCGCAGCGTAGAGTTCTTTTAATTCCGTTAGGCTTATGGGACCTTTTCTCTTATCTCCTTCATTGTAGTACCATTCTTTCTCCATAACTCTTTCCTGTTCCGGGCCAGCTTCGATTACGTTCGTCTGAGTCGGCACGACCGCCCTCGACGTGTGCAAGTGAGCCAGAGTAAGAAGATCCACCAAGGCACGAACCCCATTCTGATCCATTATATCTTTAACGTTCCTTCGATGAAGTATCAATTTATTGATGAACATTACCAGACGATCGCGCTCTGTTCTGTCTGTACACCGATCCAACATTCCGACGATGTATTTCGTGTCGGAGAATGGCCCGATGTCCTCGTAATATCGACCGTAAACAATCGTCATAGCTTGCAAACAGAGGCACTTCATTTCCACTTTTGTCGTGAGGAGAAAACGGTGATAGAGGTCGTTAAAAAATTCGTAGGATTTCCTTATCGGACTCTCGGGACAGTCCTTTTCCAAGAGAAGCCTCAGATAGTAATCGCCGATCTTTACTTCGTCCGAGAGACAGTGATATTGAACCTCGAATTCACGATGATTCCAGGCGATCAGTGTGCCACCGGACAGATCTTTGTCGGACGTGAACGCTCGAATCTCGTTCTCGAGAGCAGTCCGCAGCTCTTCTCTCGTTTTGTGGTTCCAAATAAGATTCGGCATTGTATGGTCCTGATTGAACTTGTAGTAAAAAAGTTTCCAGTTTGCCTCGGACTTGATTCTCTCTCGGCGCTTACGAAGAACTATCGGTCGTTCCTTGATCTTTTCTCGTCTCTCGAAACCTATGCGAGCGCCCCAATGTTGCAACGCGTTCTCCAAATGTTTTTCCATAACTCTCATCTGACGTTCTATCGCCACCCACTGGGGACCTTTCTTATTTTTCGAGGCGTGAGCTATCGCCATTTTCAAATTGTCACGATTATTCAATCGTTCTTCTTCGAGGAAGGAATCCGGTACTTTGTCCTCGGAGCTCAGATAATTCAAAAGACCGCATGGCTGTTGAAAATTTCGAAATTTAGAGATACTTGGGATTCTTTATTTTTTTTTTTATTTTATAAAAAAAAAGGTGTCTCAAGAGCTTACCACAATTCTCTTGAGTAATCCCATAGCGGTTGGATGCCCGGTGACCCACAATCCAACGAGATGCCGACAAAGCTGTCTGTGAGTCAACATTCTACCGTCGCTGCCAACGGTGAAGAGGCTGTTCAGCAAGTGGCGAGGCAAGGCACCTTCCGCGAGCGCCAATTCTTGCATTTTAGCAGCGACCTCGGGAGCTCCTTCCTCGATAATCGCTCTCATAATCAGACCAGCTCCTTTCACGATCGCTAACGAGGGATGTTGAAAAAGTTTGAAGAGCGATCTACCTCGGGCCGCGACCATTTCCAACAAGTTGTCAAAGTGCTTTCCGTCCGTCGTTTCGCTGTAAGGAACGCAGAGAGCGAAGGTGAGGAGATCCAGCATCGCGGAAACGACGAGAGCACCCGTACCATGATTCTGAAAAAATTATAAAAATCGTTCCATTAGAAATGAAGATCGGAAAAAACAGAGTGTTAAAAAATAAACGTACCACATGACCGATCCACATGTCGAGGAGACTTTCCAAAAACTTGTTACTGCTGAGAAGACTGCTCTTGTTCAATTGTTCCTGCCTCAAGTCGCAATCGTCCACCTGCATAGGTTGCATCAGAGCGCAAATGCAGTCGATGGCCGCCTGAGTAACGCCGCATTCTTGTCGTTTTAGGGCCTTGACGACTT
Source organism: Cremastinae sp. A BG-2022a (assembly GCA_030522545.1). Classification (NCBI taxonomy): domain Eukaryota; kingdom Metazoa; phylum Arthropoda; class Insecta; order Hymenoptera; family Ichneumonidae; species Cremastinae sp. A BG-2022a. Next base: position 13,381 of record JAPYYW010001936.1, on the reverse strand, counting down.
TGTTCCCGATAGCCTCGCGAAAGCCGGGTAGACTGGTGAACGCCATAAAGCCGACTTTGCTCGTGACGAGTCTTCGTATCGCGTGGAATTGCGCCTCGACCTCGATGTTGTTCTCGAGCTCACGATTAACCAGCGAGTTAAGCGCGGCCAAGATAATCTTGTCTTTGTTCTCGGTGAAGAGTCCCTGTAAGTAGTCATTCATCATCCTGTGTACCCCGAGCTGTGATCTCGTCACAGTCCAATCAAACGAATTCAAAGCCTGGACAAAAAATCACACGCAATACTTCGTGAATGGAGGGAACCAGGAGTCAAGCCCCATGCGAAAACAAACCGAAAAGCTATGAGAATCAGCTACAAGAGAGGGGACAAGGTCGTTTCAGAGAGAAAAGACGCTTAGGCTTTAAATCGCGATCACTGTGACCGAGATCGAAGCTCAAAATTTTTGAGTCTTACGTCTTGCGTCAGGGAGTAGTGGAGCCCGCTGTAGGGAACATTAGCGTTGAATCTCTCCAATATTTCGGCGAAATTCCGGGTGCCGGGCGGCTGTTGGATAAACTTGAGATGCGAAGTTTCAACTTCCTCGTCAACGGGTAGATTAAGAGGTCCGAGTCTCTTTCCGCGCGCTATGGGACTCATGGTGACGTGGACGTCTCGATTTCCAGAAGCTCTGACACCGTCGAGAAGAGACGCCAAAAGCGAATCTCGATCGGTCGCCATGTAACTTCGCATTTCCCCGTTGAGGTACTGAATCGTGAAGAGCTGCGGATTCCCATAATCTCTAACGAGGGCAAAAATGTCGGACAGCGGTCGCAGGGTGCAAATGTTGTACGTTTGAGGATCTCGCTCGAGGAGACAAGTGTCGGAGAGGCAGAGCGTGCGTCTCTGAGGCTCCGAGTGTCTCGACGAATTTTTATGTACAGTAAACTCCGAAACGCTCGTTATGTGCTCATCGCCGCTGTATTTTCCCAATCTCTGACTAACGAATTGTTCGAGCTTTATCGGCTCTTTCAGTACTTTTATCGCGATGCCGAGATTCGTCATGGCTGACTCGACGACTTTGCGCTTTATTTCTTCTATGTGATGAGACGCGAATAAGTGTAAACGGCCAAAGCCACCGCAAACTATGACGAATCCGTCCGTGTAGTCCTTCATGGTCAGTAAGCCCTCAAAGTCTTTGAAGTAGTAACTCGCGAGGACCATGTTTGTTGCCGGATCTAACTGGTCAAGACTGTACGGAGTGACTTCAAGTACAACTGGCAAACGTGTGTCGGACCAATGGTGCTTGTAAGCTTGGTACCTCTGCAATTTATTCCACTGATCAATAAATACTCGATACATGAAAACACAAAGAACTCGTAGCAAGTCTCACCGCTATCTCCTTTGGCTTTTCTGCAAACTGATGACGAAATCTGAGAGCTTCTGTCAATAGATGAGATCTGTGTTCCGAACTGAATTTCATGGTATCAACCTTGCGATCCTTCCTCATTGTAATACTAAATTCTTGAAGTCCCATCTGGTTCCTGTTGGTCGGCTGGACGCTGATGAAGTCCGCATATTCCCACTTGTTTGTAACCTCCAGGTTGCTTGGATTGTAAGTGGTTATTCCCATCGAGCCGATGGAAAAAATTCTCTTGTATCTGAAAAAAAAACAACAACAGAGGCGCGAGTCATATTTACAATATAATTTTTAAAATCAGATCCTTTAATCCCTTTGCAAAGTCTTACTTTCCTTTCCATGAGTGCTTTGTCACAAGAAAGCACGCCACATCCTGATTATCCTTAATCGGCATCATTCTTTCATCTCTAGACACTAATTTCTGTAAATTGTACTCCCAAGAAGAAAACCTAACGATACAAAGGCTCTGCGAGAGCCCAAAACAAAGTACAAAACAACTCGCATCTGGGCTCCAAATAAGAAACAAATCGTGCACGATAGTTGTGACGTGTCAGAGAGCGATAATTAGATGCTTCACTACCGATGATTATCCGAGCATCAAGTCGCTTCTCCCGAATCACTTTTACTTTTGTTGTTATTATTATAAGTGGTACGAAAAAAAAAAATTGAAAATACCGACGACACTGTAAAACAATCGTGACTTTGTGTCCAATTAAAAAACTCTCTTCTCGATCGCGAACTGTAAACTTATTTAAAAAACTTCAATACAATCCAATAAACATTTATTTTGCACTTGCAAACACCATCCTCGCGTGTCGATCTTATAAAATCTTTCGTTGCCAATAATTCTGAAATCCTCCTCCTAATTCGAAGCTAGCACCGCTGGCACACTGCTTGGTAGCAGCCATGATGCTTGGGGGGTGTCATCGGTCAGCTGTTTTGCAGATGTCAGCAGCATCCAGTGGAGCACTTGAGCGAAAACAAAAAAAAAAGTTTATTTTTTTCCCCAAGGTTCTTTGTTTGCACGTTAAAAAAAATTGGGAGTATCAGTGATAAAAGAATTCAGATCAAATATCACTAATATATCACGATATCAAATATCGTCGACGAAATTATAATAAAACATGAGCTGTTCGTGAATGAAGTATAATAAGTACATACACATGATTACAATGTAAAACATAAGTTTCAAACTACATCTCAAATAATTTTCTTTTCGCTGTATTTAGTTTCATTTATCGAAAATTCGTAGAAGGATGCAGAATGTCAATTGAAATTTGAATCTGCTCAATTTTCCAGAAAATCATTGATATGACATCTGTCGATTAAACAAGATACTGCAAGTTTGCGAAACAAATTGCGCAGAGCCGTGTGTTTCGCATCTATTTGTTACAAAACGCAAAAGAGAGCCCGATAAATCAAAACCATCGGCAACAATAAATTATTGGTATTGCAAATTTGGCTGCTGGTCCATGCCAGGTCTGAATTTATAACACAATACGTCAACACAATCGTGATCGATATAATTTTTTTGTACTACTCGTTATATCATTTATAACCTTAAACGAATACCTTTTCTCCAAGATTTTTGTTTGGTCGTGATTTCGTGAAAGATAAATATTTGAAGCACTCACGAAAGTGTTGGAAGACCGCAACGCGGGGATGTCGCGAATTCTTCAAGATAATATTATGACGAACAGTGCTTTTTGATCCAGCGGTTTACGATAGTTAGTAGCGGAATATTTTCTCTCGTACAATCATTGCCGAGAGAACGCACGCGTTATGGCAGGTCTGGACGATTACGACAGAGTATATCGCGGACGTTCCCACGATGTCAGAGACCCGATTTACAATGTTCCGGGAAGGTATCAGGATCGCGAGCTTATCAGGCCCCTGGAGATACCAGAAATTCATCCTCTAGCGAAAGACAGTCCACAGCCGGATGATGGTAATTCATGATGAAATAAAAAAAAAGAGACTCTTCCGCGCTGTGATAAAAAATGATGAAATTTTTCTATTTTTCAACAGATTACGCGGTAAAACGCTACGTCGGTCTCGGCTGCGGTCTAGTCAGTTTAATTACAGAGAATCTTTTGATACATCCGTTCATTGTACTGCGCAGGCAGTGTCAAGTAAATCCCGGCGCACACAAGTATCACCTCATACCTGTGACTCTGATTCCAGTGATGGTGCGACTGCATCAGACTCAGGGTCTCAATACTTTGTGGAAGGGAATCGGATCTGTACTCCTTGTCAGAGGTATGACTCTGGCCATCGAAGATTTCATCTCCAAAATAACACCTTGGCCAAAGTAAGGTAACCGTTTGGGTACAGAATTGTCAATTCTTCGTTCTACTCAAAATTTGAAACGAAAATATAAAACTTTTGTTCTTCTACCTTTGCTTTTAGGGAAATTTGCAGAAACAGCTCTTTGAGATCGTTCGGACAACACATCCTCCTGAAATGGTAATGAAAATTTCATTCTGGAAATTTGATTTACAAGGACGCAGACCAAGATAAATTTTTTAAACCGTTTTTAGCGTCTCAATCGGGATCGTGACTCCCTTTTACTCGGCGTCCCTCGTCGAGACCGTACAATCCGAGATAGCTTCGGAAAAACCGGGAATCCTCGATGTTTTCCGGGACGGAGCGATACGTTTGCTCGAAGTCAGTAACAAGGGTAGATTGATACCAATTTACGCTCTGTTACCGCCGTCGATCGCTTATGGCGTGGCGAAGTACATTTTCGGGCTGATCGTCAGAGGTGTCAGCAGCAGAATCATGCACATCAGGCGGAGACACTCTCAGGAAATGAGAGTAAGTGCTTTCGAATTTTTCGTATGAAAAATTATACGATTGGTATTCAAGACTGACTCGTATCTTTTCTCAAAGGGTGCATGCAGTCGCGACATCGCTTCTGATACGGTTACGCAGGACATTGAGCTCCAATCGATTCTCATTTCAATATGCGCCGCCGACGTAGTTTTTTATCCCTTGGAGACCGTCGTTCACAGACTTCATCTTCAGGGAACCCGGACAATAATTGATAATCTCGACACTGGGCGCAGCGTAACTCCCCTGTTGACGGGTTACAGCGGGGCCATTGATTGTTACAGGACGATCATATCGACGGAAGGCGCCCTTGGACTCTACAAGGGCTTCGGCGCTCTCGTTTTACAATTCGCCGCACACTTTCTCGTGCTCAAAGCCACCAAGTGGATACTTACCGAAGTCGGTACCGTGCTTAAGTCGAAACCAAAAAATAGCAGGCACGCGCAACCTAATTATTATAATGAAGCTTGAAACTCGTGTGTCGAGGAAAATTCAATGTACGAGAGAGATTAAGCGAAAAACCTGTACTCCGATATCTCTTGATTGATTCAATTACATTTTGAGGACATTGAACGTGATATTCGCTAGTCGAATTTGTAATTTCATTTGGTTTCTTTTTTTTTTATTACGAGTACTGTCCCAAGAGAAATAAGATCAGAGTTATTTTGGATATACATTGAATGGTTTCTCAAAATTCTTCTCTTGGATGTTCGAAATGTATATAAACGTCCCTATAGAAACGTTCACGTAATCCTCGAGTAGAAATAAAGATCGTAGTCTCTCATGTACAGAAAAAAAAACATTTATATATATAATAAAATTGCAAAGGGTACGGCACTTTCTTTTGCACCGCGAACTAAAATTTTAAATGGCTTTGCGAGAGTAACATTTGTCATTGTAAAATTGGAATTACTCGTTAAACGTGAAATGTCTATATTTTTCGTGTTTATTTCCATTTATTATAAATATAAGTTCGTACATTGTAGATGAATTATCAATAACAAATCCGCGAAACTCGTGAATACCGGTTATCCAAGAGATTCCCGTGTTTTTATTTTTGTTCTTTCCCCGTCTTTATGACATTCCATTAAAAGTTTTTTGCTCTCCACGTCTCATTTTCTCGAAATGGAAAAGAAAATTGTCCAGGAATAATAGAGTTACTTTCAGTATCACATTAAAAATTTGCATTCCATCTCAATAAGTTCACTTGCCTTTCTTATCAGGAAAACGTTTTACAATATTTTCCCTGTCATATGAATGATTTTTACACTTCTCGCGGCAAACATTGATTAGTAGAAAGTCGAAAAAATTTTCTGAAATGAAAACATGGCTTGGTAAATTTTTTTTTCATTTTTGCTATAAGGAAGATAAAAATGTACTTATCACCCGGGGCTAGAGAGATCTCCGAGTGAAAATTTTTTTCACGCCGAAGAGAGAATAGTTCGGGTGAGCTAGACAGAAATTTTTCTCAACTCTGTTTAATGTCACCCACAGAATTCTACTAATCTAATGCTATGTACAATATAATACAAAGACCATTTTATCCGTCTATACATTCACGTAAAAATCTTTTAACGTCGGACAGTGGTATTGTCTGAACATTATCTTTTTATCTCAATTTTGCGATTTTATTTTCAATGAAGAAACAAATTGTATGGAGTTGTCGCGATCGGTCAGAACTCGGTCGTGTGATAAAGAATTAACTTTAAATTTTTTTTATACGCACGTGTATAAAATGAATCCCATTGCGATATTTTTTTCTCGTACTCTGTCGGTGCGAACAAGATATTCTCATTTAAATTTTCTTCTTCTAATCTTTTTTATGCACGTGTAGAATCGTGATAAATTTACTTTTCGACTTACGAGAGATTGAATTTTTTGTCACCCGACTTTTAGAATTGTGTCGGGGTAAGAGTTTTGCTAATTGTTAATATGCTGAGCCTGTTGAGGTTCCTCATTGCTGGTCTCAGTCGATTCTCTCCTAACGTACATTGGTTTACATTCGCCACGAACCGTCGCCCCCGTAATGTGAACCGACGCCACGTCACTTCCAGGAACTTCGTACATTGGCTGTAACAATATGGATTCCATAATTGCTCGTAATCCACGAGCTCCGGTTTTTTTTTCCATTGCCTGCGACGCGATTTCCTCCAGAGCTTCCGTCGTCATTATCAAGTCAGTCTGCATAAAGACATAAAAATGTAAGAATTGTAAGACGTCAAGTTTTTTTTTACCATTATCACTATTGTAACAATGAATTTATAAGTTAAGCATGCATGCCAAATTATCATGATGAAATTTGTAAAAAAATGTATGTGAAAACTTAATAATCTCGTAACGTACATTGTCCATTGAGAAGAGCATCTGATATTGGGCAATCATCGCGTTTCTAGGCTCGGTGAGAATTCTGACGAGCATACTCCGATCGAGAGTGTGGAAAGGAACAATAACGGGGAATCGGCCAACGAATTCGGGAATCATTCCGAAATCGATGAGATCTTTAGCCTCAACTTGTTGCAGAAGCGTGTCCTTTTCTTTATTGTCGTCCTCGGTCGAGGACGACATGTTAGCGACGTCGGCGAGGGTCGCGGCGCGTCGTCCGGGATTCTCGGACGTCGGGAGAGCATCGAAGCCAAGATATTTCTCGTTTTTACGCCGAGATACGAGTCTGTCGAGCCCGTTGTAAGCACCGGAAGCGATGAACAAGATGTTCGTTGTGTCGACTTGCAGAGTATCTCCGCGTAACTTTCTCGAGCTGTTCCTCTCGGGCACGTTTACTACCGTGCCCTCGAGCATTTTTAGCATTCCCTGCTGCACGCCCTCACCGCCAACATCGCGCAACTGGTGGATTCCTGGAACAGCGCCAATCTTGTCGACCTCGTCGAGAAAGACAATTCCCATTTGCGCTCGCTCGACCGAGTAGTTTGCATCCAGGAGCAATTTTCCGATAACGCTCTCGATGTCCTCGCCGACGTAACCTGCCTGGGTCAGTGTCGTGCAATCGCATATTGCGAACGGCACGTCCAAGCACTGAGCTATCGTCTGAGCCAGGAGAGTTTTTCCCGAACCAGTTGGACCCAGCAGCAAAATATTGGATTTTTCCAGTTTAATCTGCTCCTGTTTGCTGTCCAGGATGTCCGATCCTGTTATCGATTGACCACTATTTGCTCTCTGTTGGTGTTCGTTACCCGACGGTGCATGCTGGAATCCCACACCCAATGGATTTCCGATATGGTGAAAATCTGCAACGAAACATTCAAAATTCTTCATTGGGTGTTTATTGAAAAATTTCAAGATTTTTGCATCGGCGGGACTTTGAGTATGGAAAAGTTGGGGGCGATAATATTATTTACTCGATTTGAGACCTCTGTGTGTGAAGGGATGATTGAGTTCCTGATTCCCAATGGGATTCGCAGTCGTCTGCACGGATGCCTGAATGGGAGGCAGATTGTTGTGGATTCTTTTGTAGTGATTATAAACCGCAACGCTGAGAGTTAATTTCGCGCGTTCTTGCCCGATTACGTGTTTGTTCAGATATTCGTGTATCTAAATAAATATAAAAATAAAAGGAACAATCAGACATAATATTACATAAAACAATAAATAAATAATACAATTTTTACCTTTTTGGGAGGTGGTGGAGGTTTCCTGAAAAATCCCTGCTTTGGCTCCTCTGACCTCAGAGCTTCCTTCAAACTCTTTTTTGAATCAATGTCACACAGTACTACGAAAAAGTGATGGCACTTTTCGCATTTCACAAACCTAGTTGAAGCTGTGCCAATTACGAATTATTTACTTATCTTAATGACAAATCCATCTTGTCGCAAATAAATTTTTTTCTTTTGTACTTACATACGAATGTTTCAACATGCGAACAAGAATCTCCACATTTTGGACAAAGCAGAGAAGTTTTCTTTCCGCCTCCCGAACCACTGCCCGATTGGGTAGTCGAGTTTACTCCAATGTCTTTTCCAGGTGGTGTCGAGTCACTGGGCGCCTTTCCGAGAGTTCCACTCGTAATTATAGACCGACTTGCTACTACTCTCACAAGTTTGTGTACTGCAACAAAAACAGAGTACCAAAATACCAAGAATTATCAAAATGTCCAATTGTTTTTGAAAGAAAATAAAAAAGGTTTATTTTGGTACTCACCGTGATTCGCAACATTGTTGGAGGTGGCTAAACGACCGGCGCTAACTAAACAACAACGAACGCAACTCATGTCTGCAAAATCGTACTTTGGAAGTACGCACGTTTGTAAATATATCGCTTTTGGAGTTTGTTATCTATAAATTTGAACTGAATCTGAAAGAAAAAGTTTTTCTATAACATGAATAAAGAATGTGCAATTTGACTGAAACTTGATATGAGAAATACCAAATCAGCGTGTCTCTGCCAGAATAATAATAGTTTGACAGGGACGTTTGTACACGTGTCTAGCGTTTCGCAACGTTGACGACACGATCGCGTATTGTTAATTGCGCTTCATCGAAATTCTCGTATTGACATTGATTTCTGATTTTCTCTCTTTCGGAAACAGTTACGATTTCTCGAAAATGATTTTATGGTGAAAACGAACGGTGCATGGGGAAAGTGGACACAATCGTCGAAACCTTGTAACATTTGACGTTTCGAGGTGAACGTGTTGTCGCTTTCGGTGACTGAGCATAATTTATTCTGTGCTGTTTTTTTTTTAATCGTTTGCGCGTACTAACCTACTGTATACGATTAAATATCTCTCGAACGAGCACAAAAACTTACCGAGAAATGATCATTAGTGTGATCGAAGCAGAACACGTTTCGTGGCTTTTGACTGATCAAGAGACGAAAGGATATACTCCTGCTCGGAACGAAAAATTTATCTCGAGTTTTAACGAAAAGGGACGAATTATTTTATATCAGAGGAGAAAATCTGACACATCACGATCGGGAGAAAACAATCACAGAGAAGCTCCCCCTGAGGAGGAACACGGGATTTTAGCGGGGCCAAGGTCACGCAAAATAACCGCAAGATCGTGTTTGCTCGCGGGTACGCGTCATACTGAGCAGACGTTTTCTCGACCTATTGCGAGTGTTGATTTTATTTTTGTTATATAAGTTACCTTAATATGTTGGATAAACAAATTCAAGATGTTGCGAAACCGTAAAACTCCGTTCTCTGCGCCCACGTCGGTTTCGTGGACGAAAACTTGGCCGACTGCCGCGACTTCTGCCGGAGCATCTGTCAACGTGATTTCACGCATGCGCAGTTCTCGTATTCTACATTATCAAGCGAACATCAGATAGACATTTTTCAGCAATTACAACCTCCGAATCAACATGTTTTTTTTTCTTTTTGTGAGAAATAACTAAAAGACCTGTTGATTCTGTGAGAAAAATGAGCAAAATTGCAATAAACAATGAGGTAAGCGTAATAATAATACAATTTTGTCCGAATTGTTTTTCAACATTTTCATTCAATTTAATTTAACTTTCGATACTAAATGTGAGGTTAGGATGTCTTGGTTTCTTTAAATTACGTATAGTAATAATAATAATTATTATTATTAAATAAATAAATAATCAAATACTTCTCTCGATAGATTGTGTTGATGAGACAAGCGGTTAGGCAGTCTCGGGTCCGCGTCGTGAGAACATTGATCAAAGAGGCAAAACGACTGAAAGCCAGACAGCACGGAGATGAAAAGCTTTTGGAAAAATGTAAGAGAAAAGCTGAGAAACTAGTAGCTGAAATCATTGCTGCCAAGAAGATAAAGGACGATGAAATATCTAAATTCGGTATCACAGAAAAAAGGAGCTACAGAGAGATTTTGAGTGATCCGAGTTCACAACCGAGTACTCGAGTAATGACCAAGTTTGCCAATCACAAAATTCTGAGCAACAGGATACGCCAATTCAAAGAAAAATTTCCTGTTTATGAGGAGCACTTGGAACCTGGTAGAAAAAAATTATCGAAAATACAGAGAAAGGCCAACAGAGAGATGAGAATTAAGCTGAAAGAGACTCAAAATGCATTGAGCGACAATAATAGTGAAAGTAAATTGGAGCATGAAGAAATGGAGAACAGTGGTGAGGATGATTCTGAAAATCCTGACCTTGATGCTGAGAGTGACGAAAATGTATTGGAAGATGATATTGATGAAAATGAGGAAAAAGTCGAATCAATTGGAGATGATTCAGAGCCAGGTAGCATTCCTAGAATAAAATCAAACTCCGTTTCAAAGAGAAAAAATGATGTAAAAACTGATTCAGAAGCTAAAGCGAAGCCAGAGAAACGACGGAAACAGGAAAAATCGAAGTTGACCGGTAATTCTGTAGAATCGAAAAAACCAATTCTCGCTAAAGTAGTGAGTGAAGAAGCAACTGTGAAGCGTTTTTCTGATCTCATCGAGGAAACGGATGTTGTGGTGGAGCCGAGCGCTGTAAATTCGAGGAAGAACGAAATAAAGATCGAAAAACAGGCTGACCCGTTTTTCATGACGGAAAACGGCGAGAGCGATTACATGAGCGTCGTCGTGCCAAAATTGATGCCTTGCGAGGACGAGCAGGAGGATGACAAATTCTTGAGTCCCAGAGCCCAGAGACAGAAGAACTTTCACGAGAAGAAGAACAAATTTTTCAGCAAAATCGACGAGAGATCCAGTAGATATTTCGGGGAAAAACACGTCTCCAAAATGGAGAAACGTGGAAATAGTTATTTATCCGGTGGTAAAGCTCCATTGGAAAAGCCTTCACGAGTTGGCAAAGATCGGATGAAATATGGGAAAAACGTGAAAGCAGACCCGTCCCAAAAAGGCAGTGTCAACGAGGAAGAGCTCCATCCATCGTGGGTGGCTAGAAAGAAACAGCAGGAAATATTGAAGCAAGGCTTTCAAGGGAAAAAAATAATTTTTGAAGATTAGAAGCGTCTTATCTGTAAATACTGTGTCGTTGAATAAAACATTTCTGTTCAAATGGTCGTTTACCTTTAATCATTGAAAATTCGCCTATAAACACATCGGACACTCTTTCAAGGATCTTCTGTACAGTCGTATGTATCCGAGCGATCGTTACAATTTTTTTAATGAAAACTCGGCGAATTTTTCGAAGAAACAATGAAGCGTTATAAACAATGTTTGTTACGCGATGCAACTTATTTTTTAACGATAAAAACGACGAATTTTAACAAAAATCTCTATATTCGGATCTTGGACGATCGAAAACTTGGAGCGAGGTAAATCAGTAGAAAGAGGGGGAGTAAATCATTTATTCTTGGAAAGAGTACGCTGTTTTTCAGCGTGAGTAACGAGCTGCGAGTCGACAGGAAGTCCCTTGCGACGACGCACCGCGTCCATGTATCTCTTGGCGCGATTTCCGCTATCGGCTTTTTCACCGAAGTGCAGATATTCCTCTTCCGTCGACGGTACCCAGTAAGGATCTTGCTCGATCACCTGAAACAGATAACAGGACGCAGCAGCTTTGTGAAAAACGATTTACCGCTCTCCGTTACAAACACGAAAATACGTCTCTTATTTCCCTCCCTCTATTTTCTTTCGTTTCCGGTGTCCGGATAATCAACGAGAAAAAAAGGAATAAAAGTTCTCGGGGAGGAGGAGCAAGCACGTTACGAAAAAAATGTTGAGGTTACATCGGGATGCTGGACGGGCGCGTAGGTGCGCGCGTCTCTCGGTGGCTCCGCGTGCGAGAGAAATGCGCGACACGGAGGACACGCACCTGAACGCACTTGAGATATACGCGCGTCGTCCTTCTCCCGGGCGTACAAGTGCCTGACGAAGGAAGAGAAGAAAGAATGAAAGAGAGAGAGAGAGAGAGAGCACGAAAAGAGGACCGCTGGGACGGGAATAAAAAAATAAAACGTGTGGAATGGAGGGAAGGGGGAGAGGGAAGGTTGCTCCTACAAAACTCACGAAACTTGGCTACCGTGCTCCGCGTATTATACGTAATACAAAAACATCGGACAAAACTCGTGCTTCTTCATCCTTCTCGGTCGAGAGAGAGGGACGGAGAGAATCTCATCTTGCGTAAGCCGGTAGCCACTCCGAATTAGCTCTCCTTCTCCCTCCTGCCTTTTTATTTTCTCTCTCTCTCTCTCTCTTTCTCGTTCTTTCACGCTGAGCCTCATCTCCGCAGTCGCGCGTTCTTCACTCTTCTAGACCGCTCTCTTCCTCTCATCGTTCTCGCTCGATGAGATTCCCGGGGCCAAAAAATGATGAGAAAAAAAGTGGAGAGAGGAAAAAAAAACAATCGGGTGCCCGAGTCCGAGTTCTGCGTCCTTTATTTTCTTATTCTCTCTCTCTTTCCCCCTTTTTCTCTTCATCTTCTCTTGACGCGTGGGCTTTGCTCGTTTTTTCCTCAATCTCTTTCCTGCTCTCTGCTCTCTCTCTCATCGCTCGCGACAAGAAAGGGGTTTTACGCGGTTCTCCATTTTTCGATAATTTTCGATAATTTCGAGGATGTTCGCCATTTTGGATAAATTATACCAAGCGTCTTAAAATTTTAATTAAGAATTCGCAGACGCGAGTTCGATGTCCAATTACTTGACAATGCTCGTGATTATCGTTTTCGCGAAAAAGAATTTTTTTATCCTTTTTTTCTCTTCTCATCGCGACCAATGCACGAAAGTTGGGAGCACTCGATGCACGCGTTCTCATCCCGCTCCCGGCTCGTCCCTCTTGTCTCGCATTGAAATTTATAAGACGCAAACACCTGGCGCTCTTTAAGAAACGCTTACGCACGGAAACGAGAAACTTCCACGAACGCGTCAATAAGAATAACGCACGTTTTCGTAACGCGCAGAAAACTTTTGGCCGAGTGTCATCGGGACATAATTGTGAATAAAAAAATATTAACCCGTCGTCTGTAATGGTTTTTTTGTCACCTCCCATCTGTAAACGTGGGTCATTTATGTCCCACTGTTAGTTCCTTAACTTATTACAGTTTAAAAAATCTGAAAAAATTCCTGCTATTGCTGCAAACCTACTTTATGCACCAATCATACGCTAGGAAAGTATCTCTTGCAGCGCCACTAAATTAGCAACTTTAGGGTGATAAATTGCTTTCATACCATATGACATGTAACACCTAACCTAATATGTCAATGATTTCCATCGATATTTATTTCTTTTGAAATACTTTTATGACGAAAAATGCTTA
>JAPYYW010001935.1:0-24196 GCA_030522545.1 Cremastinae sp. A BG-2022a | reverse complement strand
CATATAATAAGAAAAAAAAAATTTCTAAAAAGTGCAAAATCCCCATGTTATTTAAATGGAAAAAGTATCGTCATTTAGGCAGACTTTCCCGGCATCGGAGGGGTTTTTTTTTCGAAATTCATTGTAGGACCAAAAACTAAAGATTTGGCCCGAACCCAAGCCAAAATAACCAACTTGGTAAATAACGGACACCCTAATATACATAGTATATTAAGGTGGTCCAATAAAATGACTAAATCTTTGGAATAATAGAAAAAAATATGGTACACCAAATTTCAGCTCTTAAAAAAATGTTTCGCAGAGGCGGTGATTTTCAATTTTTTATTTTTCATTTAAATAACTTTGGAAAAAATTTATTTTTCATTCAGAATTTTGTGGCTGGATAACGAAGTAACTTACATATTTTTGTAGAAAATTGAACGCTTTACAAAAAAGGTCTCTTGTAATTTTTCGATAAATTGACTCATTCAAAAGTTATTTAACATTAAAGTTGAAATTGTGTAAAAAATCACCTTTACAGGCATAAATCTGTAAAACCAGTGTAAAATATTATGGGTTTTTTTGTAAAACGTTTCAAGTGGTACAAAATCATGTCATTAAATCATTTTACAACTTAAAAACAATTTTTTTTACTAAAAAAAGGTTCTATATAGCAATATTATCATGTACAATACCATAATTTTTTTAAATAGATGAATATTGAGGTGAGTTATGTTTTAACATACTAAATGAATGTAAAATTACTAGTACATTTTTTTTCTGTATTAATTGAAATATTTACATTGTATTAATTTTATACAGATTTACACAAGTAAAAGTGAATTTTTACGCATTTTTTACACTAATCTTAAATAACTTTTGAAGGAGTCAATTTATCGAAAAATTACAAGAGACCTTTTTTGTAGAGCGTTCAATTTTCTACAAGAATATCATATATACAAGTATATATATATATATATATATATATATATATATATATACATATATACAAGGGCATATATATGTAAGTTATTTCGTTATCGAACTACAAAATTGTGAATGAAAAAGAAAATTTTTCCAATGTTATTCAAATGGGAAATAAAAAATTGAAAATCGCCACCTCAAAAAAATTTTTTCAAGGGCTGCAATTTGGTGCGGCATCTTTTTTTTATCATTTCTAAAATATTAAACGTGTGTCCGCAAAAAAAAAATTAGTAATTTTTTTTGGACCATCCTAATATATACACTGAGAAAAAAGTTTGGTTGAATCAACTAAACGGGCGGTCACGTAGGGTGAAAAAAATATTTCGTTAATTTAACATGATATTTATTTAATTCAACTAAATTTTTGTTTCTGTGCCTTTTGTTTTAGATACGGAAATAAATGTTTCGTTGAATTTAAAAAATATCATGTTAAATTAATTAATTCTTTCGCCCTCCGTCACCGTCCGTTTAGTTGATTCAACCAAAATTTTTTCTCAGCCTAAGTGTGTATGTGTGTTTTTTTCCAAATAATGAGACTATATTGAGAAGCGATGCCGATGTCGATTAACGGTGTTCTGAAAGACAAAGTCGTTATGAAAAATCTATGCGAAGATACGCACGAGCATAAACGTTATACAAATTTAACGAAGCACGTAGTTTATCGTTTTATATTTTTAGGAAAGGTAAATATATGTATGAGAGATAAATATAGTCTGGTTCAAAACGTTTTTTCAGTAGTTTTCCCAAACCTTATTTTATCTTATTTGTATAGTGCTGATATACGTACCTCCGTGTCTTCGCAGTGATCGAGATGAATTTTCATCTTTTATAAACAGTGAGAATCAACTTCTATAAAAAAGACTTTAAATTTTACATAAACAAGCTAAACATTCCAATAATTGGGCATGTCTCAATAATGTGGTTGAACGACACTTGTTCTATTGTATTTTAAGGATGTATATGAGCGATATTTTTAAAAATATGAGAAATTGATACTTTTTTTTGTTATGAATATATTTTTAGTAAATATAATTTGTTCTTGTTCAATTGTGCATTCAATTATCACAATAAAATTCTCGTACTATATGTATACTCGATATAAAACTAAATTTTCTAAATCGTGGTTCGGATGCGTCTTCCTTGCACGACGCTTCTCGTAAGAATGTCCTTTTGCTCATCTCGCCTTGCAACGAGCCCTTCGTCCTGACCATGACATCCTCGTTATTTACCAAACGTCTTTCTGTTCAATTTTTGAATAAATTTTTTTTCAAGAAATTTCAAGTTACGATTTTACATTTAGTGGGCGTTCCACTTATCCTCCAAAACGTCCACAAAGTCCCAAAACCAATGTAAAAAGGATAGGACAAAGGCTTTGTGAGCGATAAGTAGAATTCGCCCTTACTTAACACGCCAGGACAAACTTTTGAATATTATTCAAAAAAAATTGTTCTCATGAAATTTTATAACATTGAATTTGGATTTCAATGTCGAAAACGAATCACTATGAGAAATAATTTTCTTCAATTCGCCTTGAATCTAATTGAAGGAAAATTTACCTTGAATTTAATTGAAAAAAAAAAAAAATAAAACCATTTTAATTGATAAGTATACTGAATAATTTCAAATCGAAGGTGACCGACATTGATGGAGCGCTTGAGAAAATAAAGGAGTGCTGTCCGAGCATCGAGTACGTGAGTCTTCTCGGGAATCCTGGCTATCCCGATCAATTGACCGAGAATACGATGAACGATGACGCTGATTACGAGCGTTACAGACTCTACGCCATTCACGCGTTGCCGGATTCGCTCCGTTTTCTCGATTCCCGACGAGTCACTCGCCAAGAAAAATCGGATGCTCGCAATCGGGGCCGCCTATCGCGCACCGTCAAGCTCGCCCCCGTTAAAATTACGGAACTCAATCAAACGAGTTTCGACGAGGTCGACACGATTTTCGACGTTCATTACACACCGTTACCGCGATCCCAGCGAAGTCCTCACGATCACAAAGGCAACATTTTTATTATTATTATTATTATTATTATTATTATTATTATTATTATTATTATTATTATTATTAATCATCATCATTAGTATTGTTGTAAATAGTATGCGTCGTAAATGTTTTATTTCAGGCGCGTATGGAAAATGTCGCTATCGTTATTCCGGTAAAAATTCCGAAGGCAATCGTTTCATCTGCAACAACGATCTTTGACGTTCACGAATCATCGTCATCGACAAGAAAAAACGCTGACTGAACGGATATTTTCTTAATCCGCATCCGACGCAATGGAATTTTCTTCCAAGCTCAGATTAATGCTACCAATTTATGAAAATTGGTAGAGTTCTTCTTTGATGTGTTACGCGTATGTGTACCAAATTTTAAGAGGTTTCACCATGTAGAAATTGAGATATTTATTGTTAAAAATAATTCCAATTTTCAGTGCTCTCCCATAAGAGCCCCCGTGTTAAATATTGCTATATTTAATCCTAAATATTTTGAGATCTAGATGGTGAACCTTCTTCAAATTTAGCATGGCTCTTTATTGTACTTCAAAGAAGCTTATTCCTTCGGTTTTTTTCAAAAAATCCTAAGAATATGATTTTTTTAAGGTAGGAGTCGCGTGACAGTATATTCAAAAGTTTGGCTCTACGTGTCAGCTAAGTGTAAAATCATCACTTGAATTTTTTCAAAATATCTACTGATCTTCTTTGACGTCATATTAACATGTGTGCAAAATTTATAGAGGCTTCACCATGTGGTTATATCGAGATATTTATTTTTTAAAATTGCAACTTTTAACATGGGCTCATATGACAGATTGAAAAATGGGACGACTTTCAACAATTAATATCTCGATTACTAGGTGGTGAAACTTCATAAAATTTGACATACATTTCGACATGACCTAAAACAAGAATTGTGCAAACTTTTAAGAAATTCTGTCTCAAAAGATTTTACACGACTCCTACTTTAAGTGTTCATACATACGTAGCAAGTACAAGTCACCTTGGATGACCTTCAATTTTGAGTATGTTTTTCTTGAAACAATTTGCAACAACTTTTCTTAATAAACTTAAGCTCCAAAACCACATGGTATGGAGATAAATTGAGTTAAAAACTTTTGAAGGTTCACGCGCGCATTCGTTTTGCGAGTAAAGGCAAAAATTATCAAGTGAAATTATTTTAAAGATAATTTGACAAAAATTTAAATTAACGTTATTTGATGTCATATGAAAATATATTTAAAATTTAAGGAAAGTTTATCGAGCAGATGTTGAGATATTCATTGTTAAAATTGTAACATTTAACACGTGGTCTGAAATGAGAAATCACAAAAAAATGCGATTTTCAAATATAAATAGCTTGATACCGAGACGATTAATGTTATTTAAATTCGACCATTAGTTGAGAATCACATTAAACTCAGTGTACGTAAAATTTTAGGGAAAAAAAGTTCAAAAATATTTAATTTTCACGTGGTAAATGCGTGAACCTTCTTAAGGTAGTACAATTGAGACAGTCTATTAAAAAGTATGTCCTTGCGTGTTAACTAAATGTAAAATCATAACTTGAAATTTCTTGAGATAGAATTTATTTAAAAATTGCACAGATCTTCTCTAGTACTGTGTTAAAAAAGTTTTTGCAACATTTAAAAAGGCTCTACCATGTACTTATTTAGATATTAATTTTTAAACATGACTAGTTTTAACATGAGCTCTTATGGGAAATTCGAAAAAGTAACGATTTTCAATATGTAATGTCTCGATTTCTAGATGGTAAACCTTTGTAAAATTTGGCACACGTTTTCATATTTTCATGACATCAAAGATGATCTGTGCAAATTTTTAAGAAAATCTGTCTCAACGCAGTTTTGCGGTTGTACTACCTTAAACTTTGTTACTCGTTAATGAGACGAATTATTATTTGTTTAAAAAAACTATTGAAAAGATTTTACGAGTTCAAATACATAATACAACATTAACAAACTGTTCGATAGCACTGAAAGGTTTTTTTTAAATCAGTGACATTTTATTTTCTAATTATACGAAGTATAATTTAAATTCTTCTACGCATAATGAAAAATGTAAGATTCGATCTCGCTTTTTTAGTTTTATTTCGTATATTTAAATGTTTTTCTATAGTCTCGAATGTAAGGTAGCTCTCGCGTAAAATGAATTTAAAAAAATTTTCTTAAGAATGTTCACAAATCTTTCTAAATGTGATTCAGAAATATCTTGTGCTAAATCTTCAATGTTCAACCTTAAATATTTTGACTTCTATATGACGAAACTTCTTGAAATTTCGCACAGATTTTTATACATCATCACATAAACTTTATTTAGTTTTTCAAAAAAATCTGACAAATTTTTTTCTATATTTTTCAAATCATGTTGCAAGTATACCTGACCTTCGGTATCACTAAATTTAGAGCATGCTATTCTTTAGTCAATGAGCAACAATATTTCTTAATGAACGTAATCTCGCAAATCACTTTGGACGTCAAAAAAACCAAGATGAATTTTTTTGATTTGACTGTAACCAAGAGAACTACCTTAATTAAATACGACGGTATTTCGTACCAAAAAAGCATTTATAAACTTTTAACATCTTGCGATATTGTAATTAAACGTTGCAACTTTTCATTTTTGTACGTAATTTAGAATACAAAAAATCTACTTTTTATGGGACGAACGTAAACACAAGAGACTTTCTTCTACACACTATATTGCTGACGACGTTTCTTACCAGAAATACATTTCTATAATGTTATAAAAATTTGCGACAGTGAGATTCAACGTTGCGATTTTTTGATGTATATCTTATTTATACGTAATCTAGAATACAAAAAAATTTTCTTTATATGGGACGCACGTGAAAATGAGAGACAGATTTTAATCGTTCGAATAAAGGTACAAAAGATTTATTTCCATGTACATGGTAATTGGAATAAGTATATATGGTTTTTCATTCTCTTCAGATATATTTTTATATGCTCATAACGTATGTATATATATATATTCCAAAATGTTTGTCATATGCAGTTTGTATACGACCAACGTTATCCTCGTTGCTTCAAATAAACTTATTGACAATTATTTTTCTATCTTCGGTACGTCGAGTTTATCCCTATCAAAAATTGGTCCTGTTTCATAGAAAAAAAAAGAATCTTAACAGTACGTATTGCACAGAAAAAAAGTTTGATAAACTTCGATCGTACTATTCGTGGACGACGCAACAATTCCTTAATTACCCCGCGATTCGTAATCAAAAGTTAATTCACAGGCAGTTTCGGAATTATACTCTACCCACCCTGTTTAATATTTTATTCGTTCATTTTTCTCTTCATGCAATTCTTCATTATTATTGATCCATCACGACTATTTATGAAGATTCAGAATATTTCGGAACGAGAACAAAAATAATAAGAACTAGAAAAAATTTGTTATTCAAATTAATCGTAAACGATATTCAAGCTTAAGAAATTTGCACACATTTATTTAACAATAAAGAACAATTTCTTTGGATTTCATCCAATTCTCATTATTTTTTCATTTTTATTACGTTTCACGTGTAAATGATTCGTTTTTACTTCTGTCTCGAAACATCTTAGATCGTTCAATTTTACTTTCTTCGCTCTTATTTAGTAAATCAATACGAGTCGAAATGATATTAAGTACTCTCCTCATTGGCTCCACTTATGTACAAAATACTTAATAAACAATCAATAATCAAACTCAGCCTTGCATTTCCTTTGTTCAGAAATCTAAGAACTATCGTTTATCCGTAAAAGTTGGCGTTGCTCCTAGCAATTCCTTAAGTACTATAGGATTTTCGTTATTTATTTTGTATATAATATATTCATATATAAATGTAAACTATCGTTTTTCATTGTTTTCCAAGTTACATCAATATGAATACATCTCCCCAATTGTACACACATTTTCGTTTCTGTTTCGCATTTTCGTGTTTGGAAATGTATTTCACGTCTTTCAATAATTCGTGGTTCGTAATAATATTTGTATATCAGTAAAAAATGGAATCGTGCTTTTCTCATCAATAGAGAAAACCGTCCATTGGTAATAATTTTTACATCCGTCGGACCAAATTTCCAGCACTTTTGTTTTTTAATTGGAAAATTTCTTGGGACGGGCAATTTAAAGTACACTTGGCCACGAAGAATCGATGATCAATATTTCTCGTTTCCAAGCGGAAACGATTCGCATTTGAAGCGAGAATCACAATATTTTTGCATTTTCGTTTTTTTTTTCGCATCGTTCGTTTCGTTCGAATCAATAAGTACGAGATGTTTCCGGCTGTACCAGAAACCTTGTGCTCGGTTTTTCCAATATTTCCAATAATGTAAGGAATCGTGAATTCATTTTCGAGAATTGGCAATATCGGAAAATCCGAGGAGAAATGTATTACTCTTAAAAAATTGGTAGTCGAGGGAGAAAAAGATTTCGTACGAGCGAACATTGACAAATGGTCGAAGGGGCGCGCACGCCCTGGTAATCGATATGCAATGTACGTTTTTTTAAAAATCGAGACTCGGGACTTGGCGGACCCTTTCTTGCTTGCCCTTTTAGGAAAAGTATCGCATAACGATCGTCTCGCTAAAGGTATTCTCGTGTTCAACCACTCTTAACGTGATTGTGTAAATTTGGTCGTAGCGTAACAGCACCCTCGACCCAAAAGTTCGGCCTCTCGAGCATACTCTGCCACAGGGACAATTCTCGGCCCGTCGCGTCCATCCAATCGACGATTTTGCCGTAATGCTTACCTGAAATAATAATTGAAATGTTAAGGATCTTGTGTTCAAAATCGAAAATGATGGAAAATTTTAAATATTATATAAATAACATCTCTAAAAGGTTGACCTCATTGAGATATTAATTGTTAAAAATTGTTATTTTTTTGTATCTTCTCATTTAAGAGTACGTGTTAAAAGTTGCTATTTTGTGTAATAAATATCTCAGTAACGAGCTTCTTAATTTAAGTTAAATTTTGCACTGATCTTTGTATGGCGTTAAAGGAGCTTCATCTAATTTTTCAAAAAAAATGCATCATTTTTTGTGTATTCACATAGAGAGTAGACCTGTCATTGGATGAGCTTGAATTTCAAATATATGTTCTTCAGATGATTTCAACAACTTTACTTAATAAATTTTTACTCTTAAACGACATTTAAGAAAATTATAAAAAAAAATAAAAAATATTAGAGTACCAACTACAGGAGTTATATAAAAAAGTCAGCATGATATACCATTCAGTTTTTGACAAAAAATCATTTTAGGGATAAATTTTCCATTTTTTTCATACAAGTAAAGAAACAAGTAAAGTACAAGTAAAGAAAATTCGATAAAAATAGCATAAATATGATTTCTTCTATGATTGCTGTTAATATTAAATTAAATATTAAATTAAATTCGTAATGTTCCACCTTTTTATGGACCCTACTTTTTTCATGAAGGGGAGCGACCCTTTTCTTATACGGCACTTAGCTACTGAATTACCTTAAGGTATTTCTACCACGACAATCCGTTTAAAAGTTTTCTTCCTATGTAAAATCATCAGTTGAAATTTTTCTATAGATTAAAAAATAACTAGAAACTTTCTTCGATGCTGTATAAAGATTGGTGACAAATCTTAAAGGGTTTCCCATCTACAAATCAGGATATTTCATATTGAAAATCGCAGTTTTTAACATAAGCTCTTATGGAAAGTTATACAAAGATATGATTTTCAACAATAAATATTTCGATTTCTAGATGGAGAAACCTTTTAAAATTTGACACACACTTGAGTACCACGTTAAAGGACATATGAGCAAAGCTTTAAGAAATTCTATAAAAAACCATTTTTACCATAGAATCACGGTAGAACTACTTTGAGATCAAAATTTCCTAAATAAGTCCAAAAATAAATCTTTTAAATTTGAAAGCAAATTATTACATTATACATTTTTTGTCTCATAATAAAATTGAATTGTCATGGAATTTTATGGAAAAGCTAAACATAAAAACAACTATTTCTACCAAGAAAAATAAGATTTTCTCACAGTACTCTGTTTTTGACACAGAAGTTTATTTTTTGTAAAAAATTAACTGGGTAAAACCAATAATATTCTTAAAAATTAATTTTCTTCTCAGAGTACAAAATATCTAAAATGGAAATTAATTTTCACTATAAAAAAATTATACCTAAAAAAATGCACGTTTATTGTGAGAGCACG
This sequence comes from Cremastinae sp. A BG-2022a, assembly GCA_030522545.1. Taxonomy (NCBI): domain Eukaryota; kingdom Metazoa; phylum Arthropoda; class Insecta; order Hymenoptera; family Ichneumonidae; species Cremastinae sp. A BG-2022a. The sequence goes on along the minus strand of JAPYYW010001935.1, from coordinate 15,000 downwards.
AAGCGCCTGAGGCACTGTAACGTGATGTAATATAATTATGTAATCATACAAATCGTATAATTTGAAGTAAAAAATAAGACGGATGAGCGTTGAAAAAAAAAAAAAAATTCACGACAACCATTCGCGAATGATAATTAAATTTTTTTACTTGCCTGAGCCAAGGTTAAAACGGACACCACCGAGAAATTCATTGCTGGCTATTCGATCGTGATCCCAAACAGTGAGTTCGAGTCCTCGTTCGGCGAGTTCTTGGAGACTCACGTCTTTGTACACAAATGTGTGACCCCAAACTGGGGATCCTCCTGACCTACGCACCACGCCGGTTTTTTGCTTTCCTGATCGTCCTTTGTCCGGTAAAAGATAACTAAAATAAAAATAATAACATATATCGTCATTAAATGAGTAAATTTTCTTCATTTGTATAAAAATACACAAAATAATAATGATCAATTTACGAATCGATGTGTAAATCGATAAATAATATTAAGCAAAGTAAAAGAATAATGTATTGTGAAATAAAATGAAAAAATCAAAAAATATAAATACCTTTTGCAGAATGGATCACACGTTCCGGAATTTTTAGCTCGCGTCTGAAGATTTCGTGCTTCCTTGACGAGAACGTGGAGCGAGCCGCGACTCCAATTTTTTCTACCTTTCGAGAGTCCACGGTTCTCCGTAGCCGTTTCACGATCACGCTCCAGTTGAGCTGGATCAGGCGGTACGAACTTCAATCCGACGATAACTTCGCCTTTGTATGAGACTGGATCGTCGAACGGTTCCGTCTGTTTAAATTAATATAAAGAATATACCTAATTAATATATGTATAATGTACACATGAACGATAGTTATAACAAAAATCTTGTATATAAAAAATTAGCTTCCATATAGGTTTGTGTCTACAAAACTCGGAAACTAGCCAATGGATCGACTTGATATTTTTACCAGACATTGCATTTTAATAGAAGAATGTTTATATTTTTTTTTATTTCGAAATTGCAAAGGCAACAGAACATTTGAAAATATCTTACAAATTACTATATATTTGAATGATTCCACTTGATTTCGATCAATTGTTGAAATCGACCCCCTTCGATTTTGCTGAAATTTGGTCAGAAGTTTTCTATGTTTATAAAACGAAGTTCGATCAAGGGAAAAATTTTTTAAAATTTTTTTTCGAAAGTTATGCGAAATCGAAAATTTCACCATCAGATTTTCTCAAGTTTCTTTTTTAAATATCTCGAAAACTATTGTAGCTGCAGACAGGAGTCAAAATTCATTTTAAAGCGGATATTTCGGTCTATCAAATAAAAAATATTCTGAGAAAAAATGTAGAAAAATCATGTATTTGCAGATTTTTTAATTTTAAAAGTGGTAAAAAACAATGAGTCCCTGAATATTTTGAGTTCATTTTTTTGACAGAATACTTTTAACTTATCTAAAAATATACTGAAAAACTGTGGAAAATTAATTGTTATTCAATTTTTAATTAATGACAAATTTCACGATTACTGCGAGGGCGCGAAACGCCCGCCACTATAACATTCTAGTATTGAATAAATAAGTAATGTGATGAAGTCCAGAAACAGCCATTTCTAGAAGGAAAATGTATTTCTTACCCTCTCTTGAAGAGGATACCATCGTGGCGTAGGATCGTCGAATATTTTGTTCTCCAGTGGCATTCTCACTTCTCCCAGAAAATCGTTACGACCAAACATGTCAGAGTGCCAGACGGTCAGCCACAAGGTTCTCGTCTCCAGGCCATTTAGGCTCATGTGGAACTAAGTAACACCAAAATTTGATTTTAATTTCTCGCAATTAATAAAAACTATATGTTCTTTGAATATTCATGAATAATGCAATTTTCTATATCCTTTAATCTAATTCAGTATTGATAAATTAAATTTGCACATTAACTAGAAAAAAATGTAAAACAGCAATTTTTCTATGTCTTCTTTGAAACGTCGACTAAATTATTCGACAGTAAAAAAATAAAATAAGATTCGATATATAAAAAATGATGCTGAGGAATGTTCAAGTGCATGAGATAAATTTTACGACTGTAATTTCTACCTTGAGGGTCTCGTCGAATACTGGATTCAGCGTGTGTTTCTTGACCTTCGTCTTTCGTTTTCCGCTCTTCGACTTGTCAGGCAAGAGGTAAACCTTGACGTACCTGAAATATTTGTACAATCGAAGTTAAAGTATTTGCTCCTTTCAAGACCAAATTTTATAATTTTTTGGAAAATTTCAAAAATTTCAAAAATATTCTTAGAGGTAAAAAATAAAAATGCGTGTAAAAATATCTTTCGACAGAAATTCTTGAAAATTTTCAGAAAGATTCTTTAATAAATGAAAACTTGGATAACGTTTTTCAAAGTTTTACCGCACAGGAATTGAATTATTTATTGTTAAAAATAAACTTTGTGAGCCCTTGTAAAAATTTTTTTATTTTTATCGAGAAACGAATTAACGTAATTGGCAATTTTTTCTGAATTTCACTGAAAAATGTCAGTGACTCCACAATCCTAGTAACATAAGAAAGAATGAAAAGTATTTAAGGTGATTGGTCTGTGACAGTCAAATTTAAAAGTTCCATCTGTTTTTATGACGCGTTTCTGACGTGTAGGGTGATTTGCAAGATTAAATTTATTAAGAAAAGTTGTTACATATTGATTAAGGAACATACTCTGAATTCAAGGTTATTCAAAGTCAGAAATAATAAATATACTTGGTGTATAATTAACAAATTTTTGACAATAGATTTATCTAAAAAATTAAACAAAGTTGCTTCTATGTTATATAAAACTCTCTACAAAATTGTAGGAGACTTCACAGTTTGGAATTCGAGATATTTATTGTTGAAAGTTGTAGTTCCAGCATGCACTCTTATGGAGTATGTACAGAAATATGTGATATTTGTCATTAAATATCTCAACTTTCGTATGCGGTGAAACCTCTTTAAATTTGATACACATACAATGTGTATATGAAGTTAAAGACAGTTTATGCAAAATTTTAACAAAATCTGTCGACGCTTATTTTACAGACCAACAACCTTAAAGATGTACGAACGATATTTTTAACAATATGAAAATTTAATAAATTTGTCTTATTTTATTCTTAAGTGTATAAACAAATTTCGTGGTAAATTTGAAAACGTTTTACTGCATAATGGGTTAAGAGTTATAGAACTCCAGAGTTACTGAGATTTAACATCGTTTTTTATGGAGAATTCGTAAATTTGCACTGAATACAAATTTATAAATATGAGATTCTCGTGAATTTTCTTTTTTTACATATTCGTAACAGTGTTCATTTTATATAGACAGTAATTTCAAAATGCCTTACTACAAATCTTTTTAATAAATTATTTAATCAATAAAAAATGTTTGAATTATTGTTAAAATGTGTTCAAGTTGCTAATTGATAGTCAAACTCACTAATAAAGTAGGCAACATTTTAGTAAAAGCCAGAGTCTAGATTTCACGAATTTAACGTCAAGAATTTATTTTTTGCTGGAATCATCTGTCTCATAAATCCTTAAAAAATAATGAAAGAACTTACGGATCTGATCGATTTCGTTTTATGTCAACGGGTGCGAGATCCTTGCATTGAGTGACGTGAACCTCAAAGGTGAGTTGCTTGTAGTCGTATTGAAGGGAAAATTCAACTTCGCCTCGTACCGCGACCGATCCGCACCATCTTCCCTCGCCAGCCCCACTGTAGACCGATGCCATCGAGTCAGATCTCGCCTAAAAAAAGATCGGGATGAAAACAAATGGCGAATAAAATCAAATCGCCTAAAACGATAACTGGATTTAATAAAGCCTTTTAATTGTTATTTTAAATGATTATTCAATTATATTTAGCTTTTTCCTTACACCGAGACTAGATAGAGAGGCTCTCGTAGCCAGATGACCGGAATGCAGTCCACGATCCATGTCGTCGATGTCCATGACTATGTTGCTCGATATGGCTCGAGAACCGGCGCCGATAATCGGCGTACTGCAAGCCTCCGTCAGACTGCTGCCATCATCTAAAAATTAAATAAACGTCCAATGTTTATTAAACTTCGATAAGCGTACCGTTGATTAATTTGTTTTTTTTTTCAATATTCGATTCAAAAGTATTCATTATTCAATATTCTTACGACTAAATTAAAAAATAAAATGTTTTTATAATTGTAACGCAAATCATTATAATATTTTTGCATTATAAAAAAAAACTTTTGAAATAATATGAGAAAAAAAATTCTTTTCGTGTGTCTTTTTTCGTCATTTTTTGACAGGTGAAGAAGGCAATTTATAAATTTTAAATAAATATTGTAAGAGTTCAGAATTAATGTAAAGGACAAAAAAAATCGATAAAATTCGAAATAATCGTAGTTTAACATGGAGTGTATTATTTTGTAAATTCAATGCGATTGCAGGTATCTCGAACGTCAGAGGGGAAGGATATGAGTAATAGAATGATTAACCACTGGACGAGTACGAGGAGCTCTCGTAAGCTTCGTGAATGACGTTCTCGCGAATCTTGGCACCGAGCATGGAATTTTTGTTGCAACGTTTAAACTCCTCGGCGACGTCGGAGTGAGCGATTTTTTGGGTCGCGAGGTCGTTAGTCGTAACGAAGGATCCGCTTCCGGCTTCCGACACTTCCGAAACTTTCATCTCGATCGTATTTTCGCGATTCTCGATACAATGACTTTCCTCGACGTCGGAATTCGAGTTGCTCGAGTCGTTCTCGGAGTTTTTCATTCTCTTTGCGTCTTCGACACGTTCGATTCTCGTGACTCGAATTTCGGACGAACTCTCGGCCTCTTTCGCTCCATTTTCGTTCCTCGACTCGATTTTTTCGCTCGGCAGGAGCGTAATCGCGTCCTCGTCCGGCTTCGCGATTGTTTTCTCATTATCGTCGGAATTCCCGTCATTCCGAGTGTTTCCCCGCGACGAAAAATTGCGGGAACGTTTCCACGGGATGCAACCGTCGCAGCAGCACTCTCGCGGGAAGAGGGACGAAAAACGTTGGAAGACGTCTGGCTTCGACGAGGAAAATCCTTCCGGCGAGTCGAACGTCGAGTAACGACGACCGGTCATGCCCGAAATTTGTCTCAGCTCTTTTTTTTTTTCGTCGTACTCGAAGAATAGCCGCGCGAGAAATAAATTCAGGAGATTGAAAAAAAAAAAACGTTTGAGAATCGTGAAAAAGTTTCGAGAGATCGGGCTAAAAAATTTCAATGAGTCTGAACTCAGCTGTTGATTATGTACGAATCGACTCTGGGAAGATTCGACGCTTGACTGAACATTTTTTTTTCTTGGCTCTATACACAGAGTGTGCCGTAATATCCATCCTGTGAGAAAGCGATAAACACTATGCTTCCAACTTCCGGTCTCGTTCTATCTCGGGAGGAAGTCAATTCCTATTTTTTTAAGGTCGATCAACGTTCGCGCAGTTTACGGCTTATCAGAAAATAAAAATAAAAAAATACCACCGATGGAGATTTATTTATTTATATTTTGAAAACTTAATAATTAAAGTGGAATCATTTATAACAAAAGTAGAAACGGAAGAAACTCGAAACTCGAATTTTTTTTTAAATCTTTTCATTTTTAAAGATTCTTTTAAAAACCATTAATTATCCAATATTCTTAATAACTTAAGGAAATTTGTATAAAAATCATAATAAATAGGATTCTAAAGGATAAATATTTCGGTGAAATTTGACCCTGTCGTCATCAGCTGATGTTGAAAGTTTTTTTTAGATTAAAACGTATTTTTATAGTATAAATAGTATTATGAAAATTCGGAATCTATAAGAATATTTACAAGTTGTAAACAGAACTGTAAATAATTTTCACGAATAATTGCAATATCAGAAAATAATTATCAACGGTTCGAGTAGTTCTCAAGGCCTACTAACCTAAAAATGTCAAAACGTCAGGAAGTCGAAAAACTTATGCGTTGCTGCGTTCCGGGTAAAAAAGAAGAAAGTTGTAAAATATTTATGTTAGAAAATCGAAAAAAGTAAATTTACGTACTCATTCAGTTGAATAAAAAAAAAGAAAAAACAGTAAGCGTATTTGAAATAAGTTTCAATTTGGTGAAATATTAAATTATCCGTAAAATATTGGAACAAATACTCGTGTGTAACAATAACAATTTTCTCGAAATATAGATCAATGACTCCACCGACAAAATTTCTAATAGTTTACTACACTTTAACTTTATTTTTTGGATACAATTCTTGTTGTTTAAAGTACAAATGGATTTAATTTTAGAGTAAGCGGAAGTAAGAATTTCCGTATCATATCGTTATGTTTTTATCATAAAAATGAGAAACTTGTAATGATAAACTTCTTGATAATTTAGTTAATGATTTACCCTGAAATTATGCAATTTTGCAAATGTCGATTCTGTTAAAGTCTGTATTTTTGTTATTTCGTTCTTAATCATATAAAAAAAATATTGTGCCAAATTTGAAATTGTTTTATTGAATGGTTTAAAAGTTATCAAACTCTAAAGACGTTGACAACAGTTTAAGTTTAAAAATATGAAATGCTTGTGAATTTTTTTAACAAATATACGTAGTAGTTTAAATTTAATTGTTTAAATAATTGTTAAAATATGCTCAAGTTTTCAATTATTAGTCAAATTAAAACTCAAAACATTGGTAACTTTTTAACAAAAGCCAGAGTCTATTTTATGAATGTAACGTCAAGAATTTACTTTCTGGTGGGATTGTCTGTCCCATATATTTCCTTAAAAAATGAATTTATCGAATAATGGTACAACAATTCGATAATTCTCAATTTGTCGTTTTACCAATCATCGCACACTATCCAAAGAGCATCAATGTTTTCACTGAGTGTACCGATGACGAAAAAAAATTAAAGCAAGAAGTCAAACAATAAATTCTCACGATCTTCGATATTATTTCGTTTGGAAATTCAACCGCAATTAAAGAGAGGCCGAATCAACGCGTCGTGGTTCCGTGAGTTTTTGATCGATTGGAAACGCCTCCGGGTCATATTATTCCCGCTCCGTTTTTTTCCCAAACGCTCGGACTCGTCTCTCTGTCGTACTTTCTAATCATTCTCGAGTCGAGTTCCAATATACCCGATGCAATACCCGGTGCTTGGAATCTGCGCTATTTATCTCGCTACACGATTGAAACTGCAAATATCGCGTCTACATCATTTTCTCATTCGGTGTTTCAAAAATTGGATACAAATAAAATTAAAATTTTATTAAATTAACCAAAAAAACGCCCAAAAACAAAAGTACATTATTTTTTTGCTTTGTTTTCATCTGTGAGACCAAAATACTTAAAAAAAATGAATGGAATTTTGAATTTTGCAAGAAAAATGAGATGAATGTAGTAAAATGATACGTATATACATGAAAGAAAATAGAATATAATAAAAAGATAATAAAGAATAAGAATAAAGAATATAATAATAAAAACTTGAATACAAATAAAATAGAAATTTTAATAAATTACCAGTAACAAAAGTGCATTATTTTTTGCTTTGTTTTCATCTGTTAGACCAAAATACTTGAAAAAATGAATGAAATTTTGAATTTTTCAAGAAAAATGAGATGGACGTGGTAAAATGATACGCCTATATATATATGAAAGAAAATAGAAAACAATAAAAAGATAATAAAGAATATGATATAATAAAAAAAATACAAATAAAATAAAAATTTCATTAAATTAACCAAAAATCTCCCAGAAACAAAAGTGCATTATTTTCCTGTTTTGTTTTCATCTGCGAGACCAAAATACTTAACAAAATGAATGAAATTTTGAATTTTGCAAGAATAGTGAAGAAAAAATGAATTTTTATGATTGATGATTTTTCTACCCGGAGTGTGAATTTTAATTTGTTTTGTTTTTATGAGCGTCGTGGAGTACGCATCGTACGAAATGTATGTCAAGGTTTAGCAAAAGCCAACCGAGTTGTATGAAACTCTCCCTAGTGCGAGATCCTGTCGGTAAACTCGAGTCTCGCGAGTTCATACCTCGCGCCTATATCTCTCACTTTTTTCACCTCGCTCTTTTCCCTATGAAAAAACGTGCGAGTAGACACAGCTGGATCTCGTCGACCTGAATTCTCTCCGTTTTTTATTATTTTTTTAACATTACAGAATTGAAACGAAACCAACCATTCCGAATTTTATATTACTTCCGAGCGCGCTCTTTGATGAAATTAAAAAGTTCATCGACCTACAATCGGAGCATATAAAATTATAATTGAATAAAAGTCAAAAAGGCATTCATTTTAAACATTATTTTCATTTGTTTTAGTCATTAAATTAACAATGTATAAGCAATATTTTGAAAAATATGAAAATTTGTTAAATTTTTGATATTTTATTCGCAAGAATATGAAAAAATGTTGCAGCAAATTTGAAATCGTTTAAAGGTTATCAAACTCGAAAATTGTCGAGATAGAGCATTCTTTCTTATATGGAGAATACAAATTGAAAAATATAAGATTTTTGTAAATTTTTATTTATACATTCTATAGTCGTGTTTTTTTTTGTATAGACAGTAATTTCAAAATGTTTGACTAAATTTTTTTTATTTTAATTGTTTAAACAATAAAAAGTGTTTTAATTATTGTTAAAATATGTTCAAGTTTTCAATGTATAGTCAAATTAAGATTTAAAAAATTGGCAACTTTTTAGCTTTATAGTGTATACGAAATAAAGAATTGTACATATAAAATAAAAAATTGCATGATAAAAAAAATAAAAACTGATAAAATTGCAAGTTAATATCTTCTTAAATAACCGTCAACAAATTAAAAAAAAAATTCATCTTATAAAATTTACGAAAATAAATATGTACGTGGAAAAAAAAGTTCTACAACCGAACGACGAATCGAGGAGAAATTTAGTTTCGTAATTCTTTTTTTTTTCGTCGCTGACATAAACGAATATTGTGCTGTCGTTGTGGTATAAAAATTATTTCTGCTTTTTCGTCGTGTGGCACCCACAAGTGATATTCGCTTTTGGAACACGTGCCGACTTGCGCGAGAACGGGAAAGTCTCTTCAGCGAGAAGTTACTCTTAATTGGCGCTAGAACTTCCACGGATCGCCTAAACAGACTGGAGAAACTTTTTTCACTGTTTTCTGACGAAGAATTCATTCTCACGGGACGACTGCATCTCGCTGCACTTTTTCGACTTCCACAAACAAAAATGCATTTTTTAATACCACGTAAAAGAATTAAAGAAAAAATTATATTTGACTATACATCTACGTAAACTTTTTAAAATCGTAAAAATACATATTATTTTGAGAAAATTGTCAATTTACCAAGTTTTGCTATTCATTTTTCGAAAAAAATTTTCAAGATATTACACTGTAAAAAGTTTCTATTAAATTGTGTAGAAATACTTTTAAACAAACTATATTTTAATAAAAACATACTAAATAAACTGTAAATCAAATAATTAAAAACAACATATATATGGTGAATAATAATGTATTGAATACACGGTACATAGAATATATACAGAGATAAGATGAGATGTGTAATAAAAGTGAATGGAGCGGAGAGAGTTTTTCTCATTGAAAATCGAATGTATAATCGGAATTTCATTTCGAGCATTGACTCGTAGATAAATAAGAAAACGCGTCAGCGCTGCGGTTCGAAAGAAAAAAAATCGAAAAATTCAATAAAGGAAGTAAAGAAAATTGAAAAAAAAAGTGTTAAAGTTTAAAAAAAATAGACGATTTTTTTTCTAGAAAATTACAGATATGTAAAGTAGCAATAAATTTAAGAAGACATGTTGAACAATGGTTGAATAAGTAGACTAAAAAAAGTTAATTAATTTATAACTTTATGCGAATAATTTTTAAAACAGTGCGTTTTAAATAATATTAAATAAAATAAACTGCGAATAAATAAGAAATAATAGAAATAAAATTCTAAAAACATTGAAAAAACGAATGAATGGAATCGAGAGAGTTTAACTGATTGAAAATCGAATGCATCGTCAAAGTTTTGTTTTGTAGCATCAGCTCGTAGATGAATGAAAGAACCGTTTGTCAGTGCCGCGATTGAAACGAAAAAAAAAAAATGAGAAGGAAAAACTTTGGCACGCATACCGAAACTGAGGTGGGTCACGCTTCGGCGCCTCGGCATACCGTTCGTTCTCGTTGCCACGCACCGAGCACTCGAGCACCGACTTACGTTCGACTCTTCTCCGTGAGTTTCACCCATTTACCCGATCGTTCAAAATTCCCGATTTTCCCCATTTTTCTCTCAAGCCCGATCAGTCCTAAAACGTCACATTTTCTTTGGAAAATTCAATTTAGTTCCGATCAAAACCAAACTTCACGAATAAATTTATTACAAATTTAATCCAATATTAATTTCAAGAAGTTTTCTCTAGTATCTCAAACACATGTCACGTTCATAAAAAAAAAAGATTAATTTCTTCGATGATAACTGCGTGGTATTGAATCGAAAAATTACGAGTTACTCGAAAATTACACTTTTCTCAGAACTTTTAACAATAAATATCTCAATTTCTACATGGTGAATCCTCTTAAAATTTGATACACATATGTATGTTATATCAAAAAAGGTCTGTGTAAATTTTCAATGAATTCCTAAGAAAACGATAAAACTATAGAACTACCTTATGTACGTTACTAAAAAAATCGACACGTATTTTTTGATCAATGTTTTTTAAGATAATGCCAATAATTTTATGAATTTATAAAAAAAATATTCGCAAACATGAAAAACTATTTTCATCCCACTCGCAATTTTATGACAAATTGTGAAACAATTCGCGCGTCAAAAGTTTCATTTCTCCAGTCACACCGAAGTCTTGTTACGACGATTCATTTAAAATCAAGGAGATTTTAAAATAATAACAACAATAACAACAAAAATAATGATGATAATCCTGGGAAGACATTCTCGAAGCTATTATTTCATTCTTCCCGATGTGCGTACCTCCTCGGTGTCGTAATTTTATATGCGAATTAATTTATATCTTTCTAGACACACGTTCAGCTGCAGCCTTTTCCGGTACATTGAAACTGCGCTTCACGAAACCATTGAGTATGTAAAATACGAAACCTTCATAGGAAGACAACCAGGATCTTGATTACGAAATTTAATCATATTTCCTGACAAGAAAAATAAAAGGAGAACGAGATAAATATCAAGAACTTTTTTCTGAAAAATGTTCACGAAATCACGAATTTTTTTAGCCTTGCTCATCAATTACGGGGAACAAAAAGGTCTCTATGTGGAATTAATTTTTTTTTAAATTAAATAACAAATTAAATGATACTTTTAGAAAATTGTAGAAAAAAGTTTTTGAATTTCTCATTTAAAAAAATGCAATTACTCATTAAATAATATTTCAAAAAAGAAGCGTAGTAAAGTGTAATGAGAAAAATAAACGACTTGGTAAATGACCAGTCATTGCGAAATATTCAACGGAAAAGAAATGCGGCGTTCACCTGCGTTTCGGGAGCGGCGAGACAATGGAAAATCGAGCGATTAGCGTGGCAAATCTTTCGAAAACGAACTGCCATTCGAAAGTTGCAACGAGAATGAATATCTCGTTAACTATTTGCATTTTTTTTTTCAATTTCTTTGGTAAATTAAAGACATTTAAATCGCAAATGTTCTTCATTGTGTCAACGATTCAATGGATTTTCACTGTGTTACATAAAAGTACAAATATGTGTGTGTGTTTACAAGAGAAATAATTAACGATAATTTAAAATGCGAAATGAATCGTATACTATAGAAGCAAAAAACAAACAGCAATAATAATTCTGGCAGGATAAGATAATAATTTCTTTTGTAAGATATTAAGAAATAAAAATAAAAATTTTCTCAGAAAATATAGTATTCATAGAACTGAACGAAAAAAAAAAAATCTTGAATAAAAATTGCGACGAGATTAAAAAAGGTTTCACTTAAATTTCTGCGAATATCAGCAAGATAATAAATCATGAGCGGAGGCTGAACGAAACGAGTTCGTTTTTGCAGTTAATAAATTGTCTCTCAAACGATTATGTTTTCATTTCTCGTTATTTTTGTTTATTTTATCGTCAACGTCGTCGCGGGACAGCTGTCATCTATATTCGGAAGTTTTTCGCTTTATTGCCCGGATAGCACGAAACAAGGCGTGGCCGAGTTTGACTAAAATAATGATACTTCAATTTTCCAACGTGCGTGTGCCGCGTCCGTACGTACGATCTCGAAGCGCGTGGGATATTGGAGGACATACGCTAGCTTGTTTCGAAGCAAAAGGAATATATAAGCCTGATACACATGCCAATATACGTTTGTAATCTCGCCCGAGTTACGAATAAATTTGTACGTTCGTTGACCCTCAACCTGTCTGGGGCTCGATCGTTTTTGGAGCAAAACTCGCTTCCTTCGTTTGCGAATTGTTTCCTTATTTTTTTTTTCACGTTGTTTGTATTCAAGTTCTACTTTCCGGTACTTTTCTTTTTTATCATTATTTTCATCATCGTTTCTTCTGTACTTCTTAGCTGTATTATTTCTCGTTTTACTATTTTTGTTTAGTTTAAAATATTTTTTTTTGCTGATTCTTCGAAAAAATGAATTACTGAGGATGTCTATAAAAAATGTTGATTATAAGAAAAATTTATCATTTTGGGATCGAACGATTTGAAAAGTTTGTGATTATTAAATACGCATGAAAAAAATCTGCCCTTGTCGACCATTTGATCAAAATATTCGTAATTGAAAATTGAATAAATACGAGAAGCCGATTCCGTACCTTCATTTTCAAAAAGCATAATTTGTTTTCTATAAGAGACACTCTTTTAAAAAACTATATATTATATTGATTACACATTTTTAAACTTTTAGGACAAAGAAAAACTTGAGGTTTCAGGCCTTTTGTATTAATTATTTAACGATAAATGACGATAAAACGTTAGCCAAAGCTCTGTATAGTTATACGCCAAGCATTGACAGGTTTCTGAACCTTATTATCAAAACAACTTTAATAAAAGTTTTAATATTACTATAAATATAGTTTTTGGATTACGACGATAATTTTTAACTTCTAAAAATTTGACTCTTTATTTGAGTATTTTCGAATTGCAGTGAAAAGCATTAAAAAAAAAAATTGTAAAAAGTATTCAACTTGGAAGACATCCTTAAGGCACTAAACCACTTTGAAAATTTTTTTTTCTTTCCTGAAAGATTTATTCGTTGAAACGCTTTCACCAAATTTTATAAAGAACTTCATAAAATTCACGGAGATATAGCATTTTATGTGAAACTGTGCCGAGTGGCAGACTTTGAACGCGTTTTTTTCGAAACTACACATTTTTCAACCTGGTTGACAGCTTACCGAAAAAACTATTAATTTGATTTACGTAAATCAAGTCTGAAAATGTTCGTAAATCGAATCTCTATGGCACCACGTAGGGATTTTTTGATAAAGGGCCTAATCCTTATTTTTTTTTCTTCAAAAAAGATGAAAATTTTAGGTGAAAATAGAAAAAAAATTATCGATATCGAAAATCCCTTACGTAATGCCATAAACCTTTATATCTAGCGTATAAATTTTTTTTTGTATTTTTACGATGAATCATATGGCTGAATTGCTGTCAATCATTAACCAGCAACTTTGTCGCAGCGTCCGTTTAGAAGCGACGTACACCGAAAATTATTAATAAAATTTAAATTAAAAAAATGTGTATACTATCTTCGATATGTATATACTGAATACCTGTACCCATAAAAAAAAACATTCATCGTTTTCTCGAAAAAAAATTGTGGAAAATATACCCTCTTTCCGTTTAGAAGCGACGTATACCGCAAACTATTGTTAATAAGATTTAAATTTAAAAAATGTGTATACTATATTCGATATGTATATACTGAATACCAGAACTAAATAAAATCATTCATCTTTTTCTCGAAAATAAATTGTGAAAAATACACCCTCTTTTCGCGCGCTGAAAGTGGTTTAGTGCCTTAATTAAAATTTTTTTTTCTCATTCTTCGAAGGAAAAAATGAATTCTTAAAAAATCGCTTACCCGCGCTCAGAGAAATCGCTTGCTGCTGTCTACGATTTCTCGAATATTCTCTCTTGCCGCTCGCGGATTGGCTGCCTGAAACCTGAAGCCCGGGCGCGCTGACGGCCCGTTTCGGTCCGCCGTTTCCGCCAGCGTTGCCGAGGCTGTTTCTCGCGAATCCAGGCGGCCTGTATCTCGCCGATTTGACTCCGGTGTGCTGCGGCAAAAAGTGGTACACGCTGTGAGCCTTGTGCATCGGCGACGCCGAATTTATCGTCGAGGAAACTCCGCCCGACGAGCTCGTCGACGCTGGCAGTCTCGGGAGTGAGTTCGTCGCCGCTGACGCTCCGGTCGTCGATTGCATTCCTCGCGGTAACGTCGTTGCCCGTGAGTCTCCCCCGTACTCGAGCTCGTCCTCCGTGTCATCGTCCCCAGCTGATGCACCTGGAAATGTAAATAAAAATGAATAAAAGCTGCATCACTACAAACTCACACAGAGTCTGCTATAACATTAAAAAATGTGTAATTATTGTCTCGTTTAATGGCCATCAAAAATTTTGCGTTTCTATTCAATTTCCACTTTGCTTCACGCTAGTTTTTATGTCACTGTACATAGTAACTACAAAATATGTCATAAGACTAATACAGAGTGTAATTTCAATAATGGACGTAGATAGTCCATTATTTTATGAAAAAATAATTTATGTTATTAAAATAATATAGAATAATACTAATCATGGGTAAAATTCTAAAATATAAATATAATTTAATGATGGATGAGTAATATCTTTCAAAATATGAAAATTTGATTAATTTTTGTTGTTTTGTTCTTAAGGAGGTTCACGCGTTTGCTCGCCCGCGCGCATTCGTTTTACGTGTAAAGTAAAGGCAAAAATCATCAAGTGAAATTATTTTGAAGATAATCTGACGAAAATTAATATTTACGTTCCT
>JAPYYW010001934.1:0-26311 GCA_030522545.1 Cremastinae sp. A BG-2022a | reverse complement strand
AAATTGATCAAGTAATTAAAGTACATATTTCAGAAAATTCCCGAATTTCATTTTTAACGGAAGAAGGAGCGAGGGGGAACGAACGTTTTCCTACAACAAAAAAATCACGACTACTGTCAAACAATCTTTACCTTAAATAAAGAACTACATACTAATAAAATAGGATATATTAATAAATATGCGTATACGATAAGAATAGTAAAAAGGAAGAACGCGCAGAGAATAATGTGGACGGCGCAGCATTTAGTCGTGAAGGGTTTCTCTCTAGCGTTCCTATGGAGAGGTACTTTTATGAAAAGGAGAGTCGAGAGCGCGGAGCGTCCGCCTAGTGGGGCTACCATATATATAGACAAAAATCTTCCCCTTGGGGGCTTTACCGTTCTTATTGAGAGTTCGTACTGTAGTAGTCTTTTTGCTAATGAACTTGTTTATTTTTGCAAAAATCACTCATGATGTTCTTCGTTTTTAATATTTACATAGAGGAATTAGACGTAATATATTTAATTGAAAAGATTTAAAACGTAAATTAAGCAACAGTTGCTGTCTTTATGATGTGAAAAATTGAAAGTTTTGTATGTTGTTATCTTTGGTGTAGATGACACAATATAGCGATAAAATATCCGGAAAGGTTCGTTGAATGATCCATAGGTGACGCCGTCGTCTACTTCTCGATGCTTCATTGATGTAAATGTATACATCGAAGCGGTACGTTCGGATATCAGTTCGTATGAATCGAACATTGTTCAATAAACTGAAAGGTAAATTAGAAAAAAGCAAAAAAATGGACGCCGACAATGTGCCGAGCGAATTGATGAGGGAATCTCAATTTACAAAGGTCCTTGCCGCTTCGCTAACCACCGAAATCGCCGACTTCCGTATATATATCAATGGTGAGTAGTTAAAATATCAATTTTTGCTTCACAAAGGCAAAATCCACAAGGTCATCATCCGTTTTTCTGTACAAATAAACGGAGTCAATTTTTTGTTTCGACGGAAGAAACCGAGACAATGATCGAAAACAAT
This sequence comes from Cremastinae sp. A BG-2022a, assembly GCA_030522545.1. Taxonomy (NCBI): domain Eukaryota; kingdom Metazoa; phylum Arthropoda; class Insecta; order Hymenoptera; family Ichneumonidae; species Cremastinae sp. A BG-2022a. Next base: position 25,288 of record JAPYYW010001934.1, on the reverse strand, counting down.
AAACGAGAAATTTCTAAGGCTGTGGCGACAAGAAAAATGCTGAAGCAACAGATACGAGAAACATCGGAACAAAATGAAATTTTAGCCACCACCATCGAAAGGTTCATTAAGATTTTATTCTATGAAATTCTTATGATTATTAACCTTGACAAAAATTATCAACTCCTTATAATAAAATTAAAGTTTAATGAGAGAAACGAAAAATCGTTCAATCGAGATTCAATTAGTGAATAATCAACTGGACGATCGCACTCTGAAAGAACGCGCGGATTGTAAGAAATATGACGAAATACTACGGAAATATCATGATACTTGGCAGAAATATCAGGTAACGGAAAAAAATCATTTCTCTGACAATGTTTGAAAAAAAAAACAAAAAAAAACAAAAAACAAAGAAAATTCTGGTGAAAAATATGCAATTCTCTCAATAAAATAATACAAAAATGCAGGAAGAGTATGAGCAATTTCCTCTGGCGATCAAAAGACGGGAATGCAACACGAACCGAAAAAAGTTTAAAATCGAGCTTATATTGATGGAGTACAAAATAAACGAGCAGCAGAAAATAATAAAACAGACTAATAACATCAACAAGATCGGAATTCGTGTCCAAATAATTCAGTTGTCAAAACTGAAGTTAGAACACTCTGAAAATAAGGAAGGTTTGGAAAATGTAAAATCGGAAAATGCAAATCTCGAGAAAGAATTGAAAGTGCATCATCAACAGGTATGTAAAAGTATTAGAAGGAGTAAAGCTTGTTAAATTGATGTTTATAAAGATAAAAGTAAAAGAAAATTTTTCATACAAAGCTAAAAAAATTACAAGAAGAGGAGAGGGAACGTGAAAAACTGGACATGTCTAAAATGCCTCCTCCCAGACTCGACTTGTCGCTCGTCCGATCGATTATATATATGGCCAATGAGGAACAGAAATCGCCTAAATATTCACGATTGAATAATGTTATTCGGAGAGGAAAAAGCCTTCGCGATGACACGGGTACGTTTTCAGCTGAATTCAAGTACAGTTCACTACCCCAATAAGAACGATTCAATAAGAACGCTTGCCCGCTTTTTCGCTCGAGCGCTGAACGAGTCACCGAGCGCGAAGCGCGCACGGAGTGGGGGGCCATAAAAATCTTCCCCTTGGGGGCTTTTGCGTTCTTATTGGGGTAGTGAACTGTATAATGATAATGATTAAAAAACAAACTAAATGAAAAACTCGATTAATGCAGATTCCATATCAGTGAATACTCTTATGCTCGAAGAAATGTGTGCCGATGTCGAAAACGTGTACACTGATCCCAAAAAACATAAAGAGAATGAGAAAGTGTGCGAACCGATGGAATCTCCAAAAAGTTCGTACGAAAAGACCATTTCACATTCTGGTATTTAACAAAAAAGTGATTACTGTTTCTGAGACAATTGAAATGAAACCTCTGGTTATTTCTGTGCAGAAAATTTAGATCAAAATTTGCTTGATAAAGATCGGTTCAAATCAATGCAACGATCGACCTCGCGCTCATCGCTGCGCGATCAATATGTCGACACGATTGGACGCAAATTGCAAACCCTTGACATGGAAAAGGGAGCAAATCCATCCGAATCCCAGGAAGATCCTGGCAAGCAGAAAAACAAAGCGATCAACGATGAAATCAATGACGAGGGTAAAAATATTTTTGAATAGCATAAAAGTAATGAAATTGGAGCAAGAAAAAGTAATTTGTGTTTAACGTTGACCCAGTCGAAGTCATCGGACAATCACGAGCACAGATTATCAAGACACCAAAATCTCAGTCCATGCACCAGGAGATTACGCCATTTCCAGAAATTCGCTTCAGTCCGGTCGTTTCGAATCGTCCACCAGACGAAAACCGTGTTGAAATCGAGACCTCGGACAATCGTCGAAATGTTCGCAGTTCATCGGTTGCGCGGGAATACTCAGTTCCCAGGTTTATGAGCAATTTGTCAATGTTATCAAACACTGATTCTCGTCCTACCAGTCCGAAGATTCGAAGAATCGAGAAAGCCGAATACTTGTCAACGCCTTGCGGTCGGTATATCGATAATTACGCCAGTAGTGAAAACTTGTCCAATTATCCCGAGGAACAGTGGCTCGGAACGACTCGAGGTAGGTTTTGCTGAAAAATAATCATTTTCTATAAACCGAATGAAACACTTCTTTTTTTAAATATACTCGATTGTAGATGGGCAAGAGACAGCTGGAGAGTACACACCCTTTTTGAGTTGGAAAAATTGGCTTCCAATGGCAGCGAGTCGGATGCCCTCGTTCTCCATGTCTTCGTACTGCAGTAAAGATGACAACGAACCGAAAAACGCTGAAGCCGCTCGTCCACGATCAAAAATTCCCGAAGAAAAGTCCGCCAATGACATACGTACGTATCATTGCTTCCTCCTAAATTTACTAACTGAAAATATACTTTGCTGGAATCAGTTGTCTGTTGCAGAATTGAACATGTTTTTCAACAAGAATACTCAGAAGAACAAGGACACTTTTTTATGAGATTTCCTTTTCATTTTTTCAACCGAACACTGGAGACAAGATAATTAAATACGTTTATTATTAGGCAGTCTGTGTTACAGTGTCTACTTGCTCGGTGGCAAATTTTCTTGTGTTTTACTTATCGTATTTACGTTAAATAATTATCGGAAAAAATAGAGTATAAAACAAAACGAGAATCACTCGTGAAAGGATTTAACGTGGTCTTGGCGGAACTTGTGGTTTTTTTTTCCATCGACTCAACAGTCTGGTTTTTCGTTTTTTTTTTTTTATGTATACTGTTCTCTCATTGACATGGTACACGGAAGACGCGATTCTAATGGTTGCATCGAAGTTATTTGCGTTAATTGCGCCGATAAGTCGTCGTAACACTATTCCTATTTACGAATATAAATATTGGTTAACACGAATACGTCTGTAATTGATAAAAATGCAAAGAGCCTGAGTAAAACTCAAAGTCTTATCTTCTAACGAAAAATCTTTAATATCGTTTTTTTTTGTTACAACAAAATAAATTTTCATTTTCCGTCAAAAAAAAAATTGATTTTCATCTGAAGTCACCTCACGATGATATTGATCATTTGGGCATAAAAAGATGTTTAAAGAAGCGAGCTGCCAAAAAACTGCCATTAAGTTAATTTCATCGATTTTAAGTAATAAAAAAAAATCATCATCAACGAGGCGTGGTTGGGAATTACTTAAAAATTGAGTAAATTGTGTTTCTCTCGACAGCATAGTTAAATGTATGATTTAAATTCGAAAATTAGTGGCAGCCTCGGGTGTTTCTTGTAACGTTTAGCGAATTTCTTTAAAAAAAAAAAGGAAAAATAACGATAATAATAAAGATGTGTGACGTACACAAAATCAAATCAAGTTAAATTGTACTGGAATGTCAATTCTCGCAAACTTTTACTTCGAACCGTCCCTTATCCCTTACGAGAAAATTCCTAAAATTGTGCGATGACTTTTTTTCGAGAATAATTTGACCAAGCGAAAATATGAACAAAGCGGTAATGTGAGGGAAAGAGAGACAGCAAAAAACGAGAATGAGGGAGAAATAAAACGAGAGAGAGAGAGTCCAATTTGAGGGAAAAAAACGTCTAATCTGCTTTTCGGGTTTTACGTTTACGAACGTTCGGACTGCTCGTCGATTCCTTCGCCGAATCTTTTTCGGCCTCGTCGTTCTGATCTTCCGCACCGCTACCATCCTCATCCACGAGATCATCCTTCACGTTTTCAACTATGTCCTCGTCATTTGCGTTCTTTTCTTGCATGAAACCGCTCGAGCCGACCTTCTCCTTCTTATCCTGAGGTCCACTCGACTTTGGTGGACAAATGAAATCGATGAGACAGACAATGACCTGAAGGAAACACAGGATTATTAGTTAACGTTGTTATTTCATGAAAATTGCATTAAATGTTGAAATATACTTACCAATCCGAGAACTGCTCCCAAGAGAATTGTAGCGACTGCAAAAATAAGGTAACTTCCCCACGTTGGTAGTCCAAACTCTTCCATTAATTGATTGTGTATTCCCTAGTAAAAAAAGTAACAGAAAAATATCAGTAAAGTGTTAGCTCGAGAGTGAAGAATTTACACGCAAATTGAAAATTAACCCTCAATATTTGAGACATCTTGAAAAATTGACTAATAATGGACATCTGTATGGACGTAGGACTCTTCCAGCTGGGTATGGGCTCTACTTTGGTCCATGTTTTTTCTCTGACAAAATTGATCAGAGAGTCATGATCCCGAGGGCGTTTGTACTGACGAAACATGCCATCTTTGACACTAGAAAAATCAATGTTACTATTCAAAATGAGATATGTTTAAAGTGAGAGTGGAATAATGATAGAGTACAGACTTACTGATAAATTGTGGGCAAGGCGGTAACTACAAAACGACCGCTCAGCCCTGGTGAATCGGTCACATCGACTTTACCTACGTTTATACCAAGATTTTTCTTGTCTTTGGCAAGGCTTGTCCATATCGGCTCCAGCACCTTGCATGCTGGACACCAAGGTGCATAGCTGGAGTTGAGAATTCAAGTTTTGAAAAATCAGTTTAATGCGACTTTTCTGTAATAAGTTGGAAACGCGAGGAAGAGGGCAGGGAGAAAGAAAGGCCTGTCGACCGATATTCCGAGTCTTAATCGAAAGTTGAACGATTTTTTTTTGTTTTTACGGATCTGGAGAAACTCGCGAAATAGAGTCGAAATATTGGATAGACTTACAATTTAACCATCCATTCTCCATTCAGCATCAAATGCCAGTTATCCTCGTTGAGTTGCGCCACGGAGACTTCATCCTCGAGCCGATCTAATTTTGCGGTGTACACGAAGAGCAACAAGAGGCTTGCGATCGAGGCAATATTAATCGTCCGGAACTTGATCATATTTTCGTAATGTACTGCTAGAAACTTTGACTCACTCCGTACTATTAAATCAAATATAATATTAGTTATCGAAACAGCCAAACGCGAGGCCGGTAACTAAACACACTCCACCCTCCCGTCTATATGTACATACAACAAGTCGATCGAAAACGTGTCTCTATCGTCGCTCGTCGGTAAAATGCTTCTTTTTTATCCGCGCGCTGTGCCCCTCTTTCAGATACTACTACACGCGTATGTATTACATATATGTATATCTACGACGTCACGTGTGCAATCCGCATCAGTTTCTACGGTAAATCTGGCTAGTGTCGCCCCACACGGTTCGGTTCAAAACTTCTTGTTATAAAACTCGCCGATTATGATTACATACATACCAATTTATTGCTACATCCCCCAACGTGTATTTATGTATTTTACGCATGCACACACGCTAATTTTACGCCCCCATTCACACGATGATTCAATACAGCAGCACTCTCTAAAGCCTCTCTCTTTACAATACATACTGGATTTTGCTTAAAATTGACACTTTGTTAAACAGCTATCGAGCTACGATGAGGAGGATGTTTTTTTTCTTTTTAGTATTTCAAATATCGCGTGTGTGATAAATGAAAAATATAAAAATTCTCTTAGGAAACAAAAAAAAGCGTGTGTGAGAGAGATATTTGTCTTGTCATCATTATACCAGTCGATATTGCAGAAGAAACGTAAAGGTGTAAATTCCACGAAAAAAATCAAACTGTCTTATCTGCTGAGTCTCTGTGCTCGAATATAATAAAGAGATGGTGAAATAAGCAACAATTGATAATTATTGAATATCAATGATGAATTTGTAACAAATAAAAAGAAAGAGATTGGGGAATTATCGTTTGGAGGAAAAGTGTTTCGTTTGTGAGAAAAGAATGGAGAGATTGCGGAGATGGGTGCGCAGTGGGACCAGTAGACGGCGACAGCTGTCGGCGGTTTTTAGGCGCTTTTGAGAGTTCTCTCATCGCGGAAGCGGCGGCGAGGAGTTGTATCGCGGTCCGGTGTGTGTGTTTCGCGAGGCAACGGTCGGCATTTGCACGGAATCGGCGAGCGCTGAGGCAGAGCGTGTTTAGTTACGTGAATTTGAGTGGTGTTGGCGGCCCGATCAGGCGTCGAACAGTGCGATCGAGGACACTTTAAAGAGTGCGGACAGAGAAATAAGAGAGACGGAGCAAGAGGAGGACATAGCTGAGTGGCGCCTATTGAAATCTATACGTATAGGAGGTAGAGCTGGTAGAGGCATAGCCGAGGGGCGCGTATATATATCGAAGAATTTGGAGACGAAAATCTGAGCGGTAATAAAGAGGGAGTGTGGGGGACGGTGTACGGCCGCGCCGCGCGGTCAGCTCTTCTCTCGAGCGTAATACACCGCACCGAGAAAAGAAGCATGGCTTCACCCAACAAAAAGATGAAGAAACTCGAGGAACGCGCCTCCGGTGAACGCATCGACAACAGCAGCGACTACGACCTGGAGATACAAAAGACACTCGAGGAAATAGACGGTTGTCAGAATCAAATAGACGGCCTTAACGAGAAAGCGAGCGACGAGATTCTCGAGGTTGAAAAGAAGTACAACAAACTGCGCAAACCGTACTTTCAGAAACGCAACGACATCATCAAGAGGATACCCAATTTTTGGGTCACGGCCGTATCCTTTTATCTCTCAGCTCTCCTCCTTACTCCAGAGTAGTTGCTCCCTTTCTCCTTTCTTCTTCTTCTTCTTCTTATTTCTTCTTCGAACAACGACTTTGACACTTGCCGATAAATGCCGGCGTCCGCCGGCTCCTGCCGCCATTTTGACACCAGCGCCCCCTCCCCTCCCTCCCTCCCTCATCTCCTCTCTCACAACACAACACATACTCTCTCCCCCCCGCCCCCTTCCACTATTCATTGCTCCATTATTTCCCGTAGCCGACACTGTTGACACTTTTTTCAAATGTTTATTTTTTACCTCTCCGCCGCCGCCGCCGCCACGATCGATTTTTCATAAACACACGCGTGTCAATTAATCATCCTGACAAATGCACGATTTTTTCAAGTTTTCATTCCTCGCTTTTGACACTGCAAAATTCGTCATTACCATTTTATTATTACAATAATTGCTGTTTCCTTGACTGCATCAAATAGTTTGTAAACAATAAAAAAATAGCTGAAATCCTCGAAGAGGAGGAGGAAGACGCTCTTCGGTATCTGAACAAATTGGAAGTCGAGGAGTTTGAGGACATAAAATCTGGCTACAGAATTAATTTCTATTTCGATGAGAATCCCTACTTCGAGAACAGCATTCTCACAAAAGAATTTCATTTGGGTTCGTCCGGTGAGTTATTTGCAAAGAACCAATCGGAGCGTCTATCATTGAAAATGTGAGTTTGGCAAAGCTACAACCTTCTTTCAGGCGATCCAGCATCTCAGAGTACATCGATTGTATGGAAAGATGGAGCCGACCTGATAAAAAGGCTAAAGGGTAAAGGCCAGTTGAAGGGACGAAAAAGGCCACTGGGACACAGATCGTTCTTCGACTGGTTCACGGATCACGGGGATCCGAGTTCGGACGAGATAGCGGAATTAATCAAGGACGATATGTGGCCGAATCCATTGCAGGTGAGATTTTATGATTTTTTTTTTTTTTTTTTTTTCATCCGAATATTCGTCATTTTGCTCGAATAACAATTGTTCCCCGTAGTACTACCTCGCGCCGGACATGGATGTGGAAAACGGGATCGAGGTGGACGGCGAGGAAATGGACAGCGACGAGGACGAGGAGGACGAAGAAGTCGCCTCGGGAGATGGCGGCTGCGAGGATGTCGAGGGCGAGGAGGGAGTCGAGGGTGAGGACATCGATGACAGTATAGTAGTGGTAGAGGATGACGTTGACGAGGAAGACGAAGAGGACGAGGCTGTGAACGAAGAAGAAGAAAATGTCAATGAGGAGGACGATCTGTTGGTCGACGAAGAGGTCGATCGCGAAGGTAAAGCAACTTTTCGAGCAAATAAGCGATATTGATTTTGCGATCCGAATGTCGCTCCAAATCTCTCACGCTAAAATCTTCCCAGATGCCGATGCCGAAGAACCGGAAGCGGAGAGAGCCAGATACTGAGAATAAGCGTAATTTTTTTTGTGCCCCTCACCCCACCCCACCCTCCTCCCTCCTCCTCCTCCTCCACCACGTCAAACGGAGATATCACATCTCTTGGAAAATACAAAAGTATATATATATATATTAATAACAAGTCATCGATCTGTCAGAGGAAATCAAGAAAAAAATCAATCAAGTCTTCGGGAGCTTACAAAGCGAGAAAAATATCTTAATTGCCGGTGGGACTGTTGAACGGTATACAATTATTATATTGATAATACGGATAGGATAAGTGACGGAAAAGAAAAGAGGAAAAAAATGGAAAAAGCGTCAAGCCTTCGGAGGCAAATACTCAATATACGTGCGAAGAGAGCTCGCATCGCGTTAAATATCGCGTTGTACATGATTCCGTGATAACAATAATAATCTTCGCGTTTACCCTGAAATAAGTCTCGTAGGTTTGAAAAAGGGCGATTGTTCATATTTTTTGCAAGGTTGTAAGACTTCGAACAGGGTGCGCTTACATTATCCATCCATTCATCGCTTCGTTTTACTACGATTTAACCAAAACGTTCAGCCAATTATTTCTTCATAACATGTATGAAATCTTTGTGATCTCAGTTTTCTTTTTTCGCGTTTGAAATTCCGTATAATGAACTTTCGTTATTTCAATCAATTTCATTTTGACGATACCAAATTTTTTTTCTTTTCTCTTAATGTAAAAAAGTATTTTAACCCCTTGACTTTTCTCTTATACATATATATTTAAAACTTTACACGTGCGTACCATTATTATTTTTCAAACGAATTTAATATCGAACGAGATTTCTCTCGCACAAATTATATACATTTATATCCTTGTTATAAATATACATGTACACAAAGGATATATGTATATGAACTCGTATGTATTAGCCCGATGAATTTGAAACTCCGAAGAGGTTTCTTTTCAGGCCTCATTTTTTTTCTTACCGAATTGACCCGTGGTTGTGTTATACAGTTGGCAAAACACTGAATAAAATTGTCACTTTGAATCAATTTAGAATATTTCGAGGTTCTCGTTTCATTTTCCCTTTTTTTTTTTCAAATTAAACTTAATTTTTTAAGTGCCGAGAACCGAAAAGTATATGAATTCACTTTTTGGATCACGTAAGGTTCTTTTATCTGTTTTCGTTCGATATTTAGGAGTCTTCTTGACAGATGGCGTTACCGCACGGTTTGCCGGCCTCAAACGAAACAGGTGAAAACAAAATAGCTTTATCCCAAATCTTTCAAGATTTTCACTTTGAATTCGTTCAAGCCATTATCGCGCTCTTATGAATAAATTCACAATTTATTCGTCGAGTAATCTTTTTGATTAATCGAAAATCGGGGATTCCGTAGAGCGTAACAGAGCGCAACGAGAGAGTTCTTGATGACCAAAATTTGGTAATCTCGATCGGGTCGTAACGCTCTCGTTATTTTTTTTGCTGGCTACACCCGTCTAGTCCCGTTAGGTCGAAAAAAAAAATGTTTTTTTTCTTTTTTCATCCGTACGTAAAATACATCGGACCATTGTTATTTCGTATTTTATCGGTTGAAAGTATTTCGACTCTATATAAAAGATAAGTACAGGCTGTCTACGCGTACGTATACGAAAGTTGAGCGCGTGGGATGCAATTATAGCTGCATGCCCTCGCACGGGGCGAGGTCAGAGTTTGCGGCAAACCCGAAGGTCACGGCCAAATTTTTCTTTCTCTCGTCTCGGGGCGATCATCGACTCGACGCTTTCTGTACCGCGGCTCGTGTTCCCTCTCATCTTTCTCTCTCGCTCGCTCCCTCCCTCCCTCCTTTTTTTAACCATCTCGGCGGTCTTTGCACTCGCGGCGCCAAGCACCGGAATTCGCCTCGAATAACAGCGAAATATATATCCAATATCCAGGCGAATTTGAAAAAGCATTTCGCAGAATTCTCATTCGAGACAAAGCCGCGAGAACTGCTGAGAAGAATATGGTGAAGATCGAACACAACAATAATGTGTGTCTGCCGAGTCGGAAATCAATATGCCATCTTGACTCTTAAAAATTCATCACTTCGTGACCATATTTTTGTCGATATTTTTACGAATAAACGCATCCAGTTAAACAAAGAAAATCAAACGTTGCAGGTGTTTATCCATCTCGCTATATAGTGTTTTCCTCCCCCGAAAAGTCGGAGGCGCGCGCAGCGCCGTGCTCGGCGAATTCCGAACCACGCGGGAGTTTACCCCGAGAAAGAAAGAGGAGGAAGAACGAAAGAAGGGGATTCTCACTATTCATCGATTCCCACGATCGCCGGCTATAAAAAACTTTTGATTTTCGATCACGCGAGCGCGGTGCACGATGCTCCGAAACTGTTTTCGCGTAGTCTGCGCACAAAACTTGACGAGAGTGAAGAAAAAACGCGTGAGTTTCTTTTGTATCAACGCTCAGCGAAGGGGCCTTAAAAAGTGATTTACGAATAATTGATGCTTGAATTATCACCGGGAGTCTTGAACGATATTTCACGTCTCGTAAGACTCGGGAAACTGCCTTAATGATTAATTCTCGGGTATTAGCGTAATTAGTATTTGTCGGTTTCGGTCGCGAGCGAACGAGAGAAAAAAAAGGGGGGAACTCTGTATCGAGTCCACTCTGTCTGTGACAGTTGGCAAACATGCGATAGCGCGCGGCAACATCAGGGGCTTGGCTCTTGATCGACAGGAACATTTACCTCCCATTAATATGCATGTTTTGTTGTTATATACACATAATGAAATAACTCTTTCGCGCGGTGTAGCACGCATCTCGATGTACTCGCCTTTCCGAACGAAAATATAAATCCGAGAATAAATAAACGCGTGCGCGCTATGCGTGTACACGCATATACGCAATATAATGGCCGAAGCGTAGACACGCGTTAATCATCGTGAATCTACTGCAAGACTGAATATATTTTCTGCTCCTTGCAAATTTGTATATCTGCAGTACAATAATAGTTGGCGGTTAGAGGCACCGGTACAGGTTATGCATTAGAAAAATGAAGCAAAAATAAGACGCGGAAAAACAAAACGCGTAATATAGAGTTCGCGAGCGCGGTTTACGCTTCGCGCCACTCGCGTTATTCAACGAGTTCCCTCGTTCCGAGGGAATAATACATTAGGAATTATTACCAAGACTTGATAATTACGACCGCAATCACGGGGGGTAAACGGTATTGTGAGCCTATACCTATAATTAATCCTCGGACGGACACGTGCTGGGCTTTTTGAGATAACTCAAATTCACATTTTTTTAGTGCCAAAACATATACGTATAACAATTTTATTTTATATAATACAATTTTTTATAAAAAATGAAAATAAAGAGTGTATGGATGAAAAAGAGGTAAAAGTTAATTTTTTGTGCTTTTAGCAACATTTGAAATGTTTTGACGCATGCACTCGTCAATCTCGCGAGAGTTTCCGCCGCTGCGTGAGGAAGATGCTGGAGCGAGTCGCGTGACTCGGGTGGATTCGAGGGGGGTCAAGTTTGCCAACTTGACACTTTTCCGCGGTGCACCAGCGAGAGAAAAAGAATTCGAACTGATACGGCGCTCGATTAATCTCTATATTATTTATGCCGCGATGTATATACGTATATAGTATATGTGGCTGTATACGAATATATGGGGAAGGATGACGAGATGAGGGAGGAGCGAGCCTACCGGAGTTTCTCGCTGCGGCGGGCTATATTATATTAAATTACTCCGGAGTGACCATCTCGCATAACGACACGCCGCTCTGAACACCGCGCGTATCTCCTCTCTCTCTCGAGCTAGCGGGATATTCGAGATGACGTTCTCGTCACGCGACCTCGAGTATAAGCATTAAATTACCACGATATAATACACCACACACGCATTGTTCCGTCATTACATTATTTTCACCGACAGAATTTTGAAAATCAAGTTTATCCGTCGCGCACGCGCTCCTCTTGCCAAATAAAAGTTTCCGCATTCGAAGCCCCGCGCCATCTCTTTAATAAACTTATCGCATATCGCGACGCGAGATGCCTTCGGAGGCAATTGCGCGGAATCCCAACGAAATACGTGACCGAGTTTTATCCGCGTTTATTCGCAATCGGCGTTAAAATATGTAATATCTGTTCGGTCCACGCAGATCCTCATTTTACATACCTGATGCGGGTATGCTTATCAAGTATTTCAATTAAAAGCAAAATGTATATTTCTTAGATCGAAAAAACGCTAAAATCCAATTTTGTGCCTTGATTTTTAAATAACTGCCAATTATATGTGTCATATTAAAAGGACTTATTTTAGCGAAGACCTGCTTTTAGTACAATAATTGAATATTTAAAAAATTATACCAGCATAGAAAAATTAATATAATATTTTTTAGCGACATCTTTGATTAAATCTCCGGGGGGAAATGAGATTCGATTGATCGCGCGCATGCAGAAAAATTCTTGAGATGAATATGATAATAATAATAATGGGAATATTGACACTGGGCGCACACGACGAGACATCCGATACTGTTTACGAAACAATATACGCGTATAAGTAATTAGATATAAGCGCATAGGGAATTCCGTGTCAACTTGATGAATAACGTCTTCCGAGTTCCTCGAACAATACGAGCGATTCGAGAATCTTTAGCCCCGAGCGTATAAGATGACATTCGACATCTGGAGGATGACAGAGGAGGAGGAGGAGGAGGAGGCTCGTGTCACTTATCGGGGGAGTTAAAGAGGAGTCCGCGCATTCCTGCTTCCTCCTTCTTATAATAAATGCCTTTGTTATGAAGCACATGTCGGCAAGTCTCGCGTTATAAACTCATCGGCGTTGTGGAATTAAGATTCGCGGAGTCGCGCTCATAACCTGCAAATATTCCGGAGTGCCCGGTGTTGACCGCCGGTGTATTTATGATGTCGTTTTAAAAGTCATCGGTGCTGGAAGGCTTATTTTCGCGGCTGGCGCTAACTTTATATAGCCCTAGCTGTTATGCGCGAATGTAAACCTCCGTTGATCTTATTATAAACGCGAGGTCGTCGTCGGGAGAATCGTCAACGCTCGGCTAACGCGCCGTATAAATGACATCGCCGGGGCCGTTATCGGATACGTTAAATTGACGCTAGTTGCCGGCGGCTATCGCGGTGGGCAACTAGCGCGCGGCCCCTTCGATCCCCCCCCCTCCCTCCCTCCGGCCAAGTCACTCAAGCTGTCGAGATTATTGCCACGTGACCAGCCAAATATTCGCGACTAAATAACATAATTCCTTCAGCTTCACGACCGCGCGCGTCCTTCCCCCCCCCGTAAACCGAGACGGGATCCAAATATTTAGCTACAAATACGTCCTCGACGTCACTCTCTGGTGCGATGTCGATGATAAATTGAGAGATTTTCACTTGGAGCGCGTCTCACTCCTCAAGATTGAGAGTCCGAGTGTTCTAACCTACTGACATGCATTTCTATCTCGCTCGAGTGTCTCTTATTTTCTTTCGTACTCGCGTCGTTTTTTTCACGCGCTCAATTTTTACGCATAGATGAGAATTCGACTCGGTGGATTCCACTGCCCGGACGAAAATAGAGGGGTCGCGTGCGTCGAGAGTGCCGGGCCCTCCACACGTGCCATCTACCGGACTCGGCAAACCGGGCGATCGCGTTCGCGATTATAATATTTTCACTCCGGTGTAAATTTTGTTCCAACAGCTGTGGTAATGGAAAAATACGAAAATAAGATTTTTTCGTTTATAGAAAGTGATAAAGAAGAGTGTGAGTGCGCGTAGGAGAAAAAAAATTGGTTAATTTAGTTTGAAATACGAGGGTTTGCTCGAGCGAGGAAGCAAAGCTTGAGAGAGAGAGAGAGAGAGAGGGGGGGGGGGGGTAGAAAACGCGGGGGATAAGGGTTCGCCGGTTGTCACGTTCATCCACTAATGCATCGTACATATAAAATGCATCGTGTATTATAGTATAAAATGTTGTAATATAGATATAGGGCTTGAGATATATAGAAAGATAGCTGAGAGAGCGATGGTCGAGCTGTCGAGAGTCAGCTCGCATAACTCGCGGGGTTTACTCGTATTGCTCGATATGCTCTGCTGGTATAATATACTATGTCCCCGAGAGGAGGGATGCCCGAGAGGAACATGAATACGAGAATTAAGAGAAGCGCGAGCGGCCATACTTAAGAACGAGATAGCATCAGCGGCTCGTACATACACACGGGAGAGAGCGAGAGGAAGAGAGCTAGCTCCCTTGCACTCGGCCTTAAATCGCCAAGCGACAATTTATGGTTCCACGCTGTCGCGCCGTTTCTATTTATATGATTGGCCTGTGCGAGTCGTGTGTCTGCTGTCGCCCCGCGGACTTGTATTTTTGCATCCTCCTCGCCGTTGAGGTAGACTCTGCTGCTTTTCCTTATTCCTAATAACCGATATCGTTCATCCGTACAGCTCCACAATTCTCCGGGTCGTCTCGCTCCCTCTCGCGGAGCAACTTTGAACAATCGTCACGGCGCGTTACCATCGATTTTTTCAAGTCATCATTTTACATTCGTACAGCCAAACTTTTCAATATATATGTACTCTCACGCGACAGCTCCTACCTTAAAAGTCAAACATTCTGAATAATAAATATATAAAGCAGTTTTAAAAATCATTTTATTTGCAGAGAGTGTATTTTATTAGAGAGGCGCAGGTTTAAAAATTCCTGGGAGAAGTCTTTTGTCACGGGGGGGGAACATGGACGCTTCGGATATAACGGGGTGAAAGTAAATATTCGAAGCTCGAAACGCTTTTTTCATTCGGTGCACGCACGAGCCGCCGTCTATACGGCAGCATATTCATTTTATCGAGTTTATGCGCGTATTTTAATGTAAACGTGTATGTAATGCACCGGCGGCATGTCGTTTTAACGGCGAAATGTCGCGTCTAAAAATGGATTTTTCGATTTACACACGCGGCGCACGTTCTCCTGATTATTACGGTTATACACACAGAGGCGTGTACAACAATGGAGAAAGTATGGAAGTCGCCATTATATTAGCTACTTTTGTATGTACGCGCTGGCAAAAAGGCGAGAAACACGCGCGAATTCGTAGTTAAAGAGAATAATGCGTAAACGTGATGGCATTTTTTTATTTATCCGAGTTAAATCGGTAGACAAAAAATGAAATGAGTGAAAAAATGCAGTTTCTTTTTCGTATAGAATTATCGCAAATCGTGTCCCGGTGATCTGTCGGAGAGGCGCGAGAGCGATACTCGACGACTCTGATATCGCCCGGAGGATCGCGGCGTGTCTCGTCGCGTTTAATTACGATCTCGCAATTAAACGCGAAAGACACGAGGTATTGTTTTTATCGCGTATTCGTATTTACGTGAAGAAGAGAAAATGAGCGTAATGTATGCGCCGTTCGTACACATTCTAGGTAATAAGAAGTACGGCGGAGACGAAAATCGAGCAAAAATGCTGCACGGACGCGTCGCTCGCGTGGAAAGCAGTGGAAGAAGCGGCCGACCAATCGGAGCGCGATCCAGCGACGAGACGAGCTGCGCGCGGGCCCGTGCGCGGAGTCGCGCATCACGGCAACTGTGACGCGTAGACCATCAGCAGTTTCTTTTTTCCTAAATTGTGGCTTCAACGTGCACACAGCGTCATATTTTCTTCTCACGTGGCTAACAATCGTGAAGGGAGAACCGAGAGGCAGAAACCCCGGTTTCGCGACGTCGTCGCTTTTTTTTCGAGAAACCTCTCTCCCTTCCTCTCCTCTCTTTTTATTCTTCCATGTTTATGCTCGGCTACAAATTAGTACACGCACACTCTCTCGGTAGATGTAATAAAATCGTAGCGCGATTCTCCCGTGCCTATATGACAAAGGAGATTCGTTGCACGCGAGTCCCCGCGCTCGCTCGCACCCGACACCATTATATTTCCCCGGTTCACACAAAACTTTCACGACGCGACAATTATTATATTGTGTGTGCGCGCGCGCGCGCGCCTCCTATGTATAATACAATTATAATAATAATCATATATGATTCTCACCGCGTAGCCATCCGAGTGTCTTATCGCGAGGGGATTTTTTTTGTTTCTGTTGGGCAACAGCCGGTAGTTTCATACCCGATTGCAGATGATACGGGAATCTCTCGCGTATATATATATAGTACTCGAATCGAGCCGGGCAGATCCGATGAACGTGAGGAAGAGTAAATAAGCGGGGGTGAGGCGGAAAAGGACGAAGAACGTTAGCCTGGACCGGAAGTTGCGCGTCGACAGGTAGGTAGGCCAAGGGAAAGTCACGTTCACAATACACCGTATACGCTATGTTTCTTGTTTCGTTGTTTTTTTTGTTAATTCTCTATGAAATTCAGACTTTGAGCAACTCGAGTCACTCTCTACTCCTTGAGGTATCATTGGCCGTGTTTTGCTCGTCGTATATAAACATGATGACGAAAGAAAATGATGGAGGAAGAGGTGCCGACTCCCGGAGCCTCGAGGCTGTACAATCGACTCTGTTATTTTAATTGCAAGATCGTTCGAGATATCTACCAAGAGGAAGAGTTAAAAATACATAGCAACATTCCTCCGTCGATTTTTATCATCTACCTTCGCATTTTTCCGATATTGTTGCGAGTGCGAACGCGTCCGCGGTCCGCGCTTCATTCCCAGTTGAACCTTGGAGATTAAAAATAATGAAATCTTCGCCCAACATTTTATTCTCCACTGCCAAAAGCGACCTCTACACATATTCGCAAATACGTTCCTAACAAATTGTATTCATAAGTCATGAACTTTCCAACTTTTCACGTTAAAGTAAAAAATGCGTTTCTGGCCGGCACGTAAATACGTGCAAGCTGTTTTTGTGATTTATGTAATTTAACGGTATTATTTTGGAGATTTCTGGGTGGATAGAGATATCCACGGTTAGCCAATTTTTCGGCTAATTGGGTACTCGGAGGGACCAATAGGCGGATGTCGCCGAATCGAGGGATACGCGAGAGGGGGAGCTAGATGACGCGTCGCGTATGGCGAGAGTCGAACGGGAATTCTTGGCAAGCGTTTATAAAACAGCCAGTACGAAATTGAGCATACGCTCGGCCTACAATGAAGAAGAATCGGCGCAAGCCTCTCGTCTAATTCATGAGCCACTTATGCCGCGAGATAAGCTAATATCGTAAACACAACGCATGGATTGCTCGGGGTTAACGGGCTCACTATATTTGGTATAATATGGAGCGTAACGAGTGTATCGAATAGCTGGTTAGAGTGATTTTGGCACGGCGGGCGAGGATCGCCAAAAGGCGACGCTAGGAGGCTCTGACCTCTTGGTTATGCAACTTCTTGCCGCTGCCGCTGGCAGCACGTGCGGTAAGAGCCGCACGGGAGCGAGCCCCCGCTCCCCCGTGCCATCCTCCCGACCCGCCGTTATTTCGGGAAGGGATTTTCTACGCGGAGACGCCGCGCTCTCCTGAATGTCGGTAGGACGCTTTTAGCGACCGAGCAAATTCGAGAGGGCGAGAAAGAGAGAGAGAGAGAGAGACAAAAGAGAAAAAAAAGGAAACGAGAAAAGCGAGGTTACGAGGATACCGAAAAGAAGAAAAAAACCTCTCGAGAGCAATTCTTCCGGAAATTTATGACCCCGGTGAATATATGTATACTTTTTCTTTGGGGCAGATTTTGAGGTTTTCGCAATTGAAATACGAGCGTCACTGACACGAATCTCGAAATACGCGCGCACGCACAGCAGGAAAAATACAGTTTGGAGCCAAAGTTTTCGCTGTGTGACTAACTCAATTTGACTCGAAAGTATAGCTGACACCAGAATGCGCGCCGTGTATTTTCGTATAGAACTCAGGTATGCCGGCTTACCCTGAAAATAAGCGCTGCGTTGAAAATTATTTAACGAGCACTGGTGGTCAAGTGGAAGCAGGAAAAACGAGGCGCCGTGCTAAGTCGGAAGATTATAATATTGTCTCGGGAGAGAGAGACTAATTGTCAAGCATGCTCACGTGTCTCGTAGGTGTGAAAGTTTTATGGATCCGTGTCAGGGAATTCAATTTTATTGTCAGGTAGTAAACACGGAGCATCAGAGCAGGCTTCGTCCCCCCTTCACTTATCTTTACGTCCAACAATTATTACGATCCCTTTTTTTTCTCGGCAATTAAATCTATCGATTCCTGTATAGACTACTTTCAACTTTGCAAGCAATACTACTATTATATTGAGAATAATATAAAAATTGCCAGTATCGGGAGGAAAAAAAAATTCCTTAGCAGAGCGTGGTTTCGATCCACGGACCTCTGGGTTATGGGCCCAGCACGCTTCCACTGCGCCACTCTGCTCTTGTTCTTTTCATAGAATACAAGTTTCTATAACAACTTATTCCAACAAAATCAAAAACACTTTTAACTGAAAATTTTCTATAAATCGTTTTCATACAAAATACCATATGATGAATTCGCAAATTTTATACAAATATTTATATTATTTATCTTCCATTTTCTTCTTTATGGATAATTGTACAATTTATGGTTTAAACATCTCAGTGTCTATAGTGTATAAAAGGTACAACAATTCCTTTTCTCCATTTTAATATATTGATTTTGAAAAAAATTTTCTCTTCTGGTTAGAGCTCGAAATGTAATACTATTTTCATCCTTGTCGCAAGAGCCGACTGAAAGAGAGACAGAGAGTGCGATCAATCTACGCGTGTGAATTATAATTAGCTCGAGCGCGCCAATTAACTCCAATGAATTTAGTGTTTCGTCGCCATTTGTCTTACATTTTCCTCTATTTTTACCGGTCGTCGGAGTATCCGCTAATGCATAAGCCAGGAATTTCGACCGATAACGGAGAATGTCGGCCATTTTGTCACCTGATAAATGGTTCTTGTTTTTAAAACATTTTTCTCCTCGATAGTATATTCACGCGGAATGTTTCTAACATAAATTTGCTTTAAACGAGAATGTTGATTCTCGGAAAGTATGTCAGCCATTTAGTATATTTTTTGCTTCTGCAATTTTATGATATTTTTTGTGATTTATTTAGACACGGAATGGCCCGTGGACGCGCGTAAAAGTAACATTACAATTGGGATGCACGGGAGCACGAGATATACACGTTCGAACATCGGTCACTTCTCGCGTGTCTCGTTGTTAGATCACTTTCGCGTTTGGACTTTCTTTTGGCATCGACGACGTTACGAAAAGAAAAAGGAGAGAGAGAGAGAGGGGGGGGGGGGGGGGAGAGAGAAAAAAAAGGCGATGTCGCATCTTGCGAGCATTTCCCCGTCGTGGCTATATATTGTATACCTGCTGATGCGCTTCTCTCGATCGAAAGAAAGTTTAAAAATTAAATCGAGAGCGAGACAAGAATTGACTTTTGGCGAGCGCGCGTGCGTCGTAAAGCATGCGTCACATCGAAAATTATTGACCTTATTTTCCTGTGAGAAATACTTATAGTATAGTGCCGCGAAATAATATATTTCTTTAACTCGAAAGTGAGCAGGTTAGGTTCGGCTAATTATTCGCGTTGAATAACCCAACGACGCGCGGAATTCGAAATTTTGCCACACTTTTTAGGTAGTTAACTCAGACGAGGCGATGAGACATGAGCAAAATGTGAAAAACGGCGAGTCCCGAGAAAGTGATTTAACGAAAAGGGCGGATTGATTGGCTCTCTCGTATTTGGTGTATACATCAGGGATGAGGGAAGACGGGATTGTTTGTTTTTTCTTATTCCCCCATGGATGAGCGATGTTTCCGTGCGACAGGATCATCGGGCTCTCGAGAATCGGGGAACGAGACGTGTTTATTGTATCGGTCGCTCGTTAAATTTATTTGCGAATAATTTGATAGAGGCTGCGTGACTCGGGTGTATATTAAAAAAAAAAAAAAAAAAAAGAAAAAAGATGAGCCAGGAACGTCCCAACCTTGGTCTCTCGCCCCCCGATGAGATGCGGCATTTAATCCGGGAGCGAATAATCACCCGCGAGAAGCATTTACTTCTCTATTATTAGCCTATCGTCTCAACTAAAAGAAGACAGAACAAGTATCTGGTATATAAACCTCGAAAGATATAGTATGTATACATATAGGAGCTAGGTATAGGTTGTTGGTAGATGGCTGCGTGTCCGCCGGTCTCCGCTTCTTCGTAACACGCGCATACGTGTGTAGGTATACATATAGAATAATATCCCTCGGTCGCGTTTACGCTCGACGGCTACCGGTTCTTTCTTCTCTCTTTATTCCTACTCATCTCTACGATCTAGATATGTACTTGGCTTGGCGGCCTCGCGTAGTCGCTTCGCCGCTCTGCCTCTTCTTCCTGATGCACTTATTTACCATCAGGATCGACAGAATTCACGGAGAAAATATATAGAAGAGCGAGCGAGTTTCGCTCTCGCGAGAAGCAGCTGCCAATTTCGCAACGACGAAAATTCATGCCCGACACTCAAACATGCCGTTTTCATTCTAATTATTGTTTCGCCTTGAAAAAATAACGCGTACGCACTTGCAATGACCCCTCGTTAATATACATTTATTGTTTCCATCAATAAGTATTCTCTCGTTCGCGTACGAGAGAAAAGAATTACATTTCGCAGTGTTGAAATGTCGTGTGGATTGGATCTCGTAAGAAATTCTACACACGCCGGGGGTATTTTCGTCTCTCTCCGTTTCCCTATCGCCCGTAGCTGTGGTACACACAGATATGTGTGTGTATAATTTACGGTATCGTAGATTGCAGCGCGATAGGGAATACAAGAGAGAATAAAAGAGCGGCATTACGTTTTGGTACGGGTTTCTCTCACTGACGGGCGCGTCCTTCGAGTTGGATAGCAAGCGCGCGGCGAGAATAGCCGAGCGCGACCGAGGAGCGGAGTCGCCTCCCTTTCTCCCACCAGGCGGCAGCGCGCACCGCTCGGCCGAGTCCGCTGACGCCTGGCCTGGCTGAAATCCCCTCAGCCCTCAGTCGCCAACGTACAGCCGGCGTGTCTGGTCGCGCTTGTCGTCAGCTTCGTGACGAATGTGAGGCTCGCGCGCGTGTTGCTCAAGAAAACAAGAAGGAAGGAAGAGCTCCAACGTTGACACACGGAGAGGGAGAGCTCGCGTCCTAGCTAATTGGAATAGTTAGAAAAATGAAAGGGCCTATCTAACGGATACAAACTCTTTCGTCCGCGGTCTCTGCAGACGCTTTTCACATTATTTAGTAGTGTCTCGATGAGAGGAGAGCATCTGTCGTGCCATAAATCGTCGTACAGAATTCCGGACGATCGGGAGTTTAACAGTGTGCTGCCTCGCGAGATATTATTTCGCCTTTCTTTCGTGTTTGAGAAAAGTGAGCGCGACCGAGGCCCGCTCTAGGCTTCTCTCGCGCTTGCCAGAGAACGTTTCGCGGAGTTGTTGGTGCGGCGCCTTACTCTATTACTACTCTCCTCCTCCTCCTCCTCCTCCTCCCTCTGGGATCTCCGCTGCGTGTCTCGTGAACAAAAACCGAGCGTTCTCTCTCGCTCTCTCCTCCTTCTCGTTTACCCGAACCCCCGACGATATTTGGACGGAACATTTTTCTCCTCTATGGATTAAGTCGCCGAGTACACCGCGCATCGGCTTACCGGAAATCAACAACGAACGTAAGTTTTTCCTCCTTAACAAATGTTAATATTTATCAAGCTTGTTGCCTTCTTGAGAATACCTGCGTCCATCTTCGATCCTTCTTTCCCTCCTTTTCCTTCATCCCCCTCCCCCCTCCCCCGCCCCTCTCGCCTTCCTCTCCACAAAACCTCCCGTCGCGCCGCGCGACTCTCGGGCGATTTTTCTCGCCTCGAACATCAGATTCTCCCGCAGTATAGTTATAGGGGTTGGGAAAGGTCGGCTCGCTCCGGATAAATTCTTTTCTACCTCTCTCGGCGACCGCGCCGTCTCCTAACCATTTTTCCCTCTTTCTTCACATAGAAAAATCATTCTTTTTTCTCTTTTACTTTCGTAAAAAAAAATCATCTCGAGATCGGTAAAAGATTCCCCCCCCACCCCACCGTCTCTCTCTCTCTCTCTCGGAAAATTGTTCCAAGCAGCGTATGTTTAATAAGCGAGAAAAATTACGAAAAATAATTTGGAACGTGTCCTCGACGATTCCCGTTGTGAGAGCTCGAGAAAATGAATTTTATCTCTCGAGATAGCTCGTTTTAATTTATTACGTGAGAGAATGCGAAAATTAAATTTGTACGAATATTATAGCGGAAGGAGGTAAACAATGTATCCGAGATAACATCTTTATTCCGATTTCTTATAGACTTATCAAATTTTTTTTCATACCTTTATCGCGCACGCACGAGACATTCCTGACGATGATTCTATTATTGACGATATTTTTCAACGTTATTTATTTCCTTATCTCGCCGACATTTAACGACGTTTCCGCGATTTTTCTTTCTCGATGTCGTACAAAAAATGTCACGCTCGAAGATAATTTCTGACAGCATGTTACAGCGATTGTCAATCATGCGCGAGCATCAATAATTGTCTCGTATAATTTGGCAAAATCGTTTCTTTTTTTTTTTTTTCACGTGATGAGAAAACGATGACAAAAAATTCTCGAAAGTTCAATGATCCTCGCCGCAGACCGAATTTTTGTATCGGTTTTCACTTTTTTTTTTCGACTTCGTGTTCGTTCTTATTACGTAATATTTTGTGTCGTGTGTCTCTACAGCTGTTCGCCTTTTTTCGCCTCAACAATTATTCTTGACGCTTTGCCACTATAACTCCGTCTTTATTTTTCTTAGTTTTCTATGAAACGAAAAAAAAATGTTTCATGTTGAAGTCGTTCCAATTTGTACAATGTTCCATTTTCTACTGACGAAAATAATGTTTTTTTTTCTCTCTTTTTCAATGAGTCATTGTTGCCAGGCTTGTTCGACTTAATAATAATCTCTGACTAATCGCACATTGTGTACACTTGAGATCTCAAACTATAGAGTCCCGAGCAGAGAGAGGGAGAGAGAAAGAGAGAGAAAAAAGCAGAAAAAAAGTATCGGGATTCGTCATCGCGATAATAAAAATCGAAAATTATCGATCGAAAAGAAATGGAGGAATAGTGTTGGTGCGGAAAAAAGGGGGCTGATGAAAAAATGTTTGATTACGCTTGGAAGCGAGATAGGATCGGAAAAACTCGTCGAATCGTTAAAATAAATAAATATTTCAATAATAAAAGTTTTTTTTTTCGCTTCCTCGTTCGGTGTTTATGCGATAACGGTACCGAGCACGTTGCTGAGATTTCTTGGCATCGGTCCCCGTTACCGTCAGTTTCCGTTTTCTCTCTCTCTCTCTCTCTCTTGCCCGTCATTGCGTTCTGATATTGAAAAAAAAAGTAACTAGATTTTCGTGAATTCATCGACATTAATCGGTCGGTTACCGGGACTCGCGATAATAGAGGGGGGGAAAAAAAACGCGGAACCGTCATCGTTTTCAGGAATTGGATCGAAGGAATTCGTCCGTCGCTCGCGAAGCCAATATAATCTCCGTCCCTCTCCGACCTATTATTTAATTACCCGCTGGGTCAAATTTTTTATGGTTACGACCCGAGCAATTGTCGCTTTACCGGACTTTTAACCTCTTTCTCCTCACCGCGAGTGTGCCGCTTCGGTTTTTTTTTCTTCGTTTTCTCTTCCTGTGTCTTATTCTCTTTCGAGAACCGTCAACGTATTTATACCCGGGTGAGCAATTTCGACGAATTTATGCGAGAAAAAGGACGGTATGGACGCGGAAGAGAGAGAGAGAGAGAGACCGAGCGAGGACGCATCGAATACTGTGTGTCAAAACTCAACTCGCGGTCACGGTACCGTTTAAAAACAACACGCACAGATGCGTATATAGTTCTCGACAGAGTTTCCTCTCTTTCCCCCCCACCCCCCCACCGGCGACGTGCGCGAGCGTCACCCCACTCCGGGCGCTCTCCGTCGCGTTCGCTCCTACGCGGCGACATCACCTGAAAACTGTTCCAGCGTAGATTTTATTGCCTTTTTTTGCTTCTCTCCTTCATTTATATATATATATCTCTCTCTCTCTTTCGTAAAATCGAAAAATGCTGCGCGTAGGCGAGTTTAAATCTTCCTTTCACGAATCTGCTCTCTCGAGATTCAGTGGAGGATGAGAGAAAAGAATAGGACGCGAAGGGGTTACCGATATACGAGCGCGTTCCGTTCTCTATACTCTTCTCTCATTCTCTCCCCCGCACACGATTACGAGCGAGCCGCGTCAGCGTTTTTCTCGCTTCCCTGCAGCCAGTCACGTTTTTGCAATTTTTATGCTCACGCCGCTGATACTTTTTTTTTTTCCTTTTGAAAACCTCGGTACAAATTTTCGTCGTCGAGCGACAGCACCGGTCGCGAAACGAGCGTGCCGCTCCCTCGCGAGTGATCGGCCAACCGACTCCTGAAAAGAAATGTTTTTCGCGCGAAAATAGTCGACCCGAATTTCCGGGAGACACGGGGTCTTCTCGAAAAACTCGCAGACGCTATTCATTCTTGGTAAAATTCGCACGATTAGTCGAACGCGCGGAGAAAAAGGTATTATTCTCTGAAAAACGATGTAGCGACCGCTAGGAATGTATTATTCTCAGCGTCTCGGCGCGTTATTTTTTTCCTCTCCTCATCGTTTATCCTGATAAATATTGTCTCTGCTGGAAAAATGGGGTTTTCAGCGAGGATGGAATGCGGAGCGCGGCGGATCTATATATACCGCCGCTACGAGTATACGGGATGAGAAACGGGGCGGCGGGCGCGTTCCTCGCGACACGATCATCCCGAGAATAATCGCGCGCGCCGGTAACGCTACGCTCGCGGTGTCTCGCTCGCTCCCGTCGGCGTTCGAGCGCGCTCGCGATCCTCTTGCGCGTCTCTCTGATACCAGCGCGCCGTGTCTATCGTACGCACGATTCGTCCTTACCTCCAAGTATACCGTTTAATGAGACAAAAACCGCATCTCAATCCTCATTCACGTGTGCTCTTTTTTCCCTCTCTCTCTCTCTCTCTCCTTCTCTCTTTCTCTTCCATCTCCCCCCACCTTCCATAAAACTTGACCCAAAAAATAATTTCATCGTCGCACAAAAAACAATACAATTTTTATTACGATTCTTTTATAAAAGTTGTCATTTTGATGTTGTCAATTTCATTTTGATGAAGTTTGAGGGTGTACTTCCGAAAGCCATCAACCGCGGATCGGTCTGAAACTTGGCACAAATATTCCTTTTGGCATTCTAAAAGATCCCTTAAAAGGATTTTT
>JAPYYW010001933.1:0-34578 GCA_030522545.1 Cremastinae sp. A BG-2022a | reverse complement strand
GATATTGAAAAATTGAAAAAACTGATCGAAAAGTCAGTTTTTTGGCTCATTATATATGAATTCTTCAATTTCGCCCCGAATAAGTAGCATTTTCGGTATCTACAGGAAATTTCCGATCGAATAGGCACTTAAAATCGAAAAAAAAATATTTCATAAAATTTGGTGAGTCACACTAGGTCTCGTGGACACATGGAAATTTCAATTTGCAATATCTTTTCTTTTTCTTGACGAAATGAACTTTATAAAGTGTGGTTTTAAAGATTTTTGCAAAACAAAGCGAATGGCGTTGGAATCACGTTAATTCATCAATTTTTAAAAAAGTTATGACACTTTGAAGATTTTTGAAAAAATGGAAAGGGGTATACCTTAAAAAATTCGCAAAATTTTTCGAATTTTTTTTTTTCGATTTTAAGAGCTTATTTGATCGGAAATTTTCTGTAGATAACGAAAATGCTACTTATTCGATGCGAAATTCAAGAATTCGTATTGAAAAATTGATAAAACCGTTCCAAAAATCAGTTTTTTGGCTTATTCAATATAAATTCTTGGATTACACAACGAATAAATAGCATTTTCGTTATATATAACTTCGAATTTAGTATTTTCTACGCTGTACGTGTCTTAAGGAATGTCATTAACTGAAAAAAATCGAGTTCTGTATCATTTTCGAGAGGTGTATGTCAAAAGGGTCATAATAAGCGAATAGTCAGGATAATTTTCAATCAAGGGAGAAGTGTGCCGGAGGAATGGGTGGAAGTATCAGCGGTGGTGTTGAGCGGATAAAAGCTTCGCTTCCGGACAAGCCAACGGTGAGAACAGGCTCATCCCCGTTATATCCAGTGTAGGACAGCAGAGATATGAAGGTGGAGAGAGTAGGGGCGAGGATAGTGATGTCTACGCGTGTCGACGCTAATGGCCGAGAAGATAAGGGTTGACGCGACTGTTACCCGGTAATTGGGTTATGTGGTGTAATACTAATAGCGATAATGATCATTTCTACGGAAGAGGGGTTCGCGAGGGCAGCATGACTACGTCAAAGGGAGATAATGTACGAGGACAGTATTCGAGGTGTGTACGCCGCCTCGAGTGGAGAGGGCGCAAACTTAGCCGTCTCTGTTTCTCTCCTCCGAAGTATATACCGGAATGTAACCCTCAACTCCTCGGCAGCCCTCTCGAGAAGGGAGAGACTCGGTAGGGTGTCATCAGCGTGGTTGCGAGGGCGGATACATTTTCCCTGTTGACCCTTGAACCCTGCCGTGACGCTACGTCAAGTGTCCAACTGTTATCGTTGTCGGCGGTGCCCTTGTACTTTACCGCCACGTATATCGCGTGTACCCTCTCTCCGTGAACTTTTCGAACTTTGAGCACACACTCTCGATGAGTATGAATTTCGCGTCGGGCAAACCATGCCAAGAAAATATATATACTTTGACGTTACTCCTCGGGAACATTATTGTCCCGAAAACAAAAGCGTTCGTCACCCCTTTTTTTTCTATACTTTTAACGAACCGACCATTCATTTACGATTCGCCATTAGAGTTCAGCTTTCGAACGTGCATCCCGATAATTCGAAAATCGATGGAGCATCGTTTGTTTTCGCGATTGAGATATTTGATGCCTCTGTGCTTTTTACACTCGCGAACGGGACGGTGAGTAATCGCGTGTGTATCTTTTTGACATCGCGAGAGCGTGAACACGTCGTAATTTGTTATCGAAACGTCGAGTGACGGGAGTGCGTATATTTTTTTTATCGCTTCGCGCACGTGCGCGGATCGTCGTATCGGGATAATTGGTTGCACGACTCGTTATAGCGAGCATACGAGTTTTTGGCGATTACGCGAAGCTTCCGTATATCTGTGAAATACTATCAAAGCGGAGAGAAAGCGAGAGATTGACTATCGTGAGCCTCTCCACGCTCGTCAAACGCCTCCCCCCCTTAAACAATAATAATCCTACATGCTCCGACGATTTAAATCCTTCCTCTCTGTCTCCTTCCCAACTTGACTGACACAAACAAAATTAGCGCAATCGCGACTCGAGTACTCTTGTCGGAGGAATTAACGACCAAAGAGAAGCTGCGTCATTAAATCTTGATCTCCATGGAGAATTTATAAACCCGCGCATGTTCGCACCATTAGCATAAAAGGTTTATCGGGCGATCGTTCAAGCCAGGAGCTCTCAAAAGATGTGCACTTTCAGTCAACGATCATTGAAAATAACCCTTTTACGAAGCGCTCAAAGATTCGTAAAAAAAAATGATCCCTGATGGTCAAATATCAATTTTCATCGAGGAGTTTGGAAAAGCTTTGACGAAAGACTTTTCGAAATTGTATTGCCGACAATATATCCTCAATTACTTTCCAATTTTAACTGAAAAATGGGGATGGAGACGCGCGAAGAAGAGAAATTTACCTACGCACGGTTATTAACTCCCATACACACGTTTCGGATAATCTTCCCTCGGTACGAGAGACAAAGCGACTTTTCATAACTTTATACGAGGCGATAAAAAAGTTGGAAAGACGCGTGTGTGTGGAGAACTGAGAATGGAGACGCCATAAAACAGTGAGATATACACTGTACATGTCAAAATGTCGAGATATAGTCGTGGAACGGGGAAAGAAGAGGATTTTTGCTCGCTCGCACATCGCATTCTTTGATCACTAGCACGTTTTTAATTACAGATCCGAGAGTTTTCCCGGCGGTCCATTACCGACACAACGGTCCGAGTCCCTTTCCATCCCTCTATCTCACTCACTTTTTCGCAAACACGGGCGCACACACATGCAGGCACGTACGGGACGAAATTCCAAAGCCTGCCGGCTCGTCTTTTATATACCGGCGGAGCTTATTCCCGTCTCCGGGGATATGACACGTTTGCGAGCAAGATACGTGCACGCATTCTACCACCTTTATAAATCCAGCTTGTGTCAACTCTTCTCTTTCTCCCTTTCATCTTACTCCCTTTCTCTCTCTGTCGCCCTTATACCGGCTCCGCTATTACTTCCATTGAGTAGTTTTATCACGTTGAAACTCACCGACGCACCAATACGCGCCGCTAACGACGTACCCTCGCATTATGCCGTCATATACGCCGGGCGGGTCGTGTATACGGGAAACTTTTATGGCCGGCGTAAGAACTCGGCATCAGCGTAATATCAACTCGTGACGATGTTTGTACGGAGCTAAGAAAGTTTCGAATTAATTGAACGACATGCAGGAACATCGGGAAGAAGTTTTAAACGCTGGGGGGAAGTTCAATGAATTTACGAGAAAACCAGAGGCACGAGAGGGTCGTTTGACGAAATTTCAAAGGGAGATCCGTGATTTCTGACGGCTATCGAGCGCGCACGCCCTTTGTTATTTTCTTGTGTCAGCGATAGATCTCCCGTCCCGGAAACTTTTCAGAAAGAAATAACGAAGCGCGCGTTTTCTTTTTCCCCGTCGCGGAAAACGTATCGGGGCCTCGGCGATGGAAAAGTTGCTGCACGTCGCCGTATATATATATTCGTGCGCGAAATGCAACAAGAGGGATGAAGAGAGCAGAGTCCGAGGGGGGCGCGCGATGAAGAAAGAGAGATCGTGGGGAAAATGGAAAAGGAGAGAGGAGGGAAAGGAATGAAAAATGGAGTGAGAGCAGAGTGTCGAGTAGTCGCTGCATGTCGCCGGGTGTCCCGGGATTCTGTAGAGAAGAATAGATAACGCTAAGTGCATTACGTTGCTACACTGGCTTCGTGCTAGCACAATGACCAGGTTCAGTGTTCTCTGCCGCTCCCTCTCTCTTTCGCTCAATCTGCCTTCCCTCTATTCGCCCCGCGTTTCTCTGTTCTTCATCCATTCTCTCTCTTCTTCTCCTCCACCCCTCTTCCCCTTCCCTCCCCTCTCTCTCTTTTCACTTTTACATTCGTCCTTTCTGACTCTCATCCAAGCTTTTTTCCCTCCCCGGATCCCCATCCGTTTCGCAGACACATATGCACGAAAATGCACGTTCTATTGAGCAATATATTTCGCAACATGGATCGTTACTTACCTAGGATGCCCGGACTTTTCTTCGCATGTGAAAATTCATGGTTGCGGAGCGCCGTCTCTCCTTTCTCATGGCTTTTCCCGAGGATCACAAACTCTTTCGGCGAGAGCTGCGGAAAAAAAAGTCAATTAACGAATGGACGGCGAAATTATACGCGAGCTTTTAGAGGCTAATTTTAATTATGTGTATTATATGGGCCAGGATGCTCGAGTAATTATCATTAATTTAATCACGCGCGCACTCTCCCGCTATCCGCCTCTCTCCCTCTCGCTTCATAATGATAAAATCATGAGAACATTACTATCAATACAATCTCTCCCTCTCTGTTATGGCGAAATTGAAAACGTTTCATTTTTCCTTTCTGCCCGAGATAATTGGGAATAACCTCGAGTGTAGCAGCCATTCGAGACTTTTGTTGCATTTCCGGGGTGGGGAAAATTGTTCCGGAAACAAAATGGCTCGGTGCAGCTGTGACACTTTCGGTCTTGAGGTCGCACTGATCGAGTTTTCATTTTATTCCCTCCCAATTTCCTGGCTTACTTTCCCTCCACCTTCCTGCGCGAGATTGTTCCTAGATTCGTGCTTTATTTAATTAGGAAAAGTTTATCAAACGTTGCTACAAAATAGAGATACGTATTTCCTGCTTTCCACGCAAATAAATATTTTTTCAGCGACATGATCACCGAATTGTCTCGCGAATAATAATTTTCGGGGCGTCCTTCCTCTCTCTCGCTTCCACGGATTCTATCCCAAACAATATCGCTGATTTATTTACAAACGTCGGAAGGCAGTCAACGATGATAACGGGGGCGAAGATGGAAAGCGAGCTTGCAGCGATAATTGATACAAAGTATCTGCGGAAATGAGTTCCGTGGATATTGAAAATCATGCGAAGAGGAATAGCCGGGTGCAAAAACGTTTCAAAAGTTATGAAAGTATATACAGGGCGGGTACGAAGGGTTGTAACCTCGGTAGAAAATCACTGTAATTTGCGCTCTCTCTCTCGTTTTCTTCGGTGCTCGCGGCGAGGCACGTTAACTATTTTTCTCACACGGCAGGATGTCCGTCGGCTGTCTAGAACAAGGTATATTAAAGGAAGTTGAGAACGGCGGGTATTCGGGATAAAGAGCGTCGAGGAACGAGAGAGAGAGAGAGAGAGACGACGTGTCTGACCTTTTCTTGGCACCTTTCCTGCTGTATAACGCTGCGCAGACCCTCTGCGGGTCTTCGCGTTTCAGCGACGTATGAAAAGCCATCAACCCTCCGGACGGGCCAATTTAAGTACAAAAGCCGTTTCCACGATGTACAGTCTCTCGTCGGTGCGCGCTTGCACGTTTCCACTGGATAACGGTGCGGAGCACACACGCGGACGAGCTCTCTTCCTCCTCCAAAGGATGAAAAGCGCGAGAAGAGAGAAGAAAAGAAGCATGGAAAAAGGTCGCGTGATCAAAGTTTTCATCTCGTATATCATATCCTGAGCTTTAACGACAGCTATGCACTTTTTCAAACGCAATTACTCCTGAAAATTGCATCGTTTCGTTACTTCGTATTTCACGAATTAATTTTAACTTTCCTCTTCATTTAATCATCTATTTTCATCATATTTTCTCTTTTACGTTGTTGCTTTATAAACGTTATTAAAACTTCTTGTTATTTTCTCTCTCCCCTTTGAGCACACACAGTGTCCGTCGATGCGACGACGAGTTCGCTCTGTTCAACTCGCCATTCTCATATCTTGACGGAGAAAAGAGCGGACGAAGGACGATATCCCTTCGCCTCTTGGGCAAACATTTCTCCCTTTTTTTCTGTCTCTCGTCGTCGCTCATCCCTTTTCAGTCTGTTAAATTGCAAAGTATCCCACGGGAAATTCGTCTCGCAGCGTGTATGCTGCCGGAAGCACGAACGCTTATCCCGAGACGACTCCGCCACGCTTTTCGACGTGGCGACACGAGATCGCTCTCCTGCATCTTAAACGGACGCGCAAGTGCACATCTTGAGCGAACCCGAGCTCGAAGACCCATATAGTGTGAAGATTTAAAAAAAAACTGTTTTTTATATACTATTTTCAATCTTTTACTCGAGGGATTATTATTCAAGCGTTTCAATTCATTTTTGTGCTTTTTAAATATTGTTTTTCTTTTTTTTTCAACCTATCACTTGCAGTGCATTTTTTAAAATATATTGTATCAGAGTACGTTTTTTTTGTGAGTATAAAAAATTGGCATACATAATGCACTCTCTGTCTATTGTTCAAGAAAAAATAATAGGGAGTTGAACGTGATGCAATTTTTATGTTGTTTCTACTGAAGGACGAAAATAAAGTTCGTCAATGGACACAGTATACAGAAACGTATTCAATGAATTTCCAAGTCTCGGCTCGTTGCGAGACAATGGAATAATACTTGTCTAATGCAGCTGATTCAATTGGCACGATTGCAGGTCTAATTTTTTCTCCTTTGCAAGCCCGGGACATCTCGTTCATTAACTCGCCCACCATTGCCATTTCTCTGTATACTTATTTATTGTTTTAGCTTATTTCCTCTCGGTTTTACTTATTTCCTCGCCTCAGGCCTCACTCTCCCGCACTTCCATTGTTTTCACAATGAAATACGCCCCGGATAAAATATAAAACAGTCTCCGCTGCGTGGGATCTGGGATAATGGAGCCGGCGCCTCTTTTACATCAGTGTGATTTATGGGACGCAGAATAAAACGCAAATTTGATAATTCACCGAAAATTTCATACAATCAACGTTGCAAATTGAAACGCGACCGATCACATATTGCCCATTTTTCCATAAAAATGTTTGATGAAAGAAAATTAAGTTTGCCAAAACAAATACATTTTCCATTCATACATTTTGATGGAATGTGCCAATTTATTATACGCACGTTTGATATGTTCAATATTTAATTTCGGTACTTTTCAATCATAGAAGAATTTCGACGTTACGTTTTTTTGTTTCATATATTGCCAATAATTTTTTTTAATCGAGCACATACTGTGAAATAATGAATTCGAGTAAATAGAAGAATAAATAAATTCGAGAGAACGAAAAAATAAATTCGTTTTCGTCATTGTTGGGGAGAGATTCACCGTCGATTGAATAAATAGGAAAGATACGAAGGCGATCTATATGTATATACGAACGTTATTATTCCGTGCGTTATTCGTTTTCATTTCTAGGCGTTATTCCAACTCTTTCCCCGGAGCGCCAGTCAAAACAGGACTATACATGTATAGAGATTTCGATATCGCGTAGATCCCGAAGCAGATTTTTCGTATCGATAAAACTAGGTGGAAAAGAGCATTTGATGCTATATTGTCCGAAGAGAGGAGAAGGCAAGAACGAGGAGCAGAGGACGAAGAACAAAAAAAGAGGGAGAGAGATCTCGGTGAAACGGTTGCCAGCGCCGTATAGTCTACGCGGCGGTTCTCCTATATGTTTTATTGAAGATCTTGGGGGATTCCCAAGTCCGGGGCTGCGGCGGCGTGTTCCCATTCGTGTATACGTAAAAAGCGAGCAGCGCACACGCGAGAGCGAATTTCGTCGAGACTATATACACATTCGGGCGCTGCACACACGAGCACGTCGGAAAATACGATCGTGATATCTTTGGAGAAAGTTCGCATGAGGATCTTTCCCTGCGAGCCGGGCGTCTGTGCGCAAGAATGAACGGCAGTGTGCAAAGATTCGCAAAATTGGCGACGATGCGCGAGCGAAGAAAAAAAGGAGAATCTTCTGTGCACGCTCGAATCGGAGTTACGTCCTTTCTCCATCCTTTCCCTCCCGTTTTTTTATTTTATTTTTTTCTTTATATTTTTTGTCCCTCCTCGAGCTTCACGTACAGGAAATTGTAAATACGCGCGTGTGCACGAGGCAAACGACCGAGCGAACGCGCTAAAGAAATCCGTGGCGCAGCTGCGCTCGCCTCCTGCGAAATTCTCGCCCTCCGTCGCTGCCTCGCGCGCCAGAGGCGAGAAAAGGAGAGCGACCGCTCGCGCGATTCTTCCAACACACGTCGCGATATCGAACGGGACGTCGTATTCGCTCCCATCCGGTATGCAGTGGTTTCCGGAACGACATATCCGAACGCCTCGGCGGTGAAGAAACGCGCCGGGAAAACGAGATAACGATATATACATATTCTCGTCCCGCGTTGTCGTTTGTATTTCTCCGAGCGGCATTTTCTCCCGTCTCATTCCCGGCAGACAGCCTCGTAAAGATGCTCCGACGATTGCCAAGATATTCATTGGCCAATTACGGAGCAATTGCAATATGCTCGACCGAGATCGTCCAACATATATATTTAATATAATTTATTTTATCTAATATAAACTTTGCCATGATATTTGGTGAAACTTATTTCCCTATAGAGTTCCTTTTTGCTTTCGTTCTTTTTTTTTTTTCGTCGTCGAGTTAGAATTACATTCTCGAGTTTTCAGAATCGAGTCCTTTGGAAATGATGTTATTAAAATGGAAAATTCGACCCAGTCACGTCTGATATTAAATTTAAATGTGACTGACAAGCAGTATATAAATTATATGTAATACATATATGTGTGTACATGTAGATGTCTTATGCATGCACGAGTTTTATTTTCAACGTCTCTTTTTTTATTTTTTGTTCTTTCGTATATTTTCGTCTCGATCGGGGCATCTCGTCCATTTTTCGATTTTATTTCTTGCTCTTTGTTTTTTTTTTCTCCCCTGTCGCCTCCGCTTCGGCAACTTTCCGGACACGTAAGGGAAGTCTCTCGAAAAGTTTCACCGGCATCTCACGTTCGCTCGTCCTTTCTCAATAACACCGGCGATAAATCTCCCACCCCGGCTATAACTATGTAATTTTTAGCTCCATTTCACTATGATCCCTCGCATTTTATCCAATTCAGAATCCCCCTGTCTTTTCTCACCTCGTCCTTGTACATTTCCCCATTCGCCCGGGCTTTATAAATTTATCCATTAATAACCAAGTTTAATTAGTTCGATCAATCATCCCCCGATGAGAAACTCATTCGCGCTCGAGGTATGCATAAATCACTCCTATATATATCCTCAGTTTTTTATCTCTCCTATTTTCTATGTTTCCTCTTTTTTCTTTCTCTCTTGAAAAAATAAAAGAGAACTCTAGGAAAAATAAAGGAGAACTTTAGGAAAAATAAAAGAAAACTGTTGGGAAAAAAAACAGAATTCGCTTGGAGAGATCACGAGATGAGCCAAGAGTTGCAAGCGTGTCGAAGAAGATGCGATGAAGGGCGTTCGCACCTCTCGATCTCTCTTTCTCGCTCGCACTCGCCCCCGTTAACCAGGGATCGAGAAAACGGTCAATGTTCAATGGCCGTTATAATCCCTCCATTGTGATCGACACAATGAGCCATTCAGGAAGGGGGCTCAATTCCGGGTAAAGTATAGCTCTATAAACGAGTACAGAGCGCGCACGAGCTTACCCGTAGCTTTCTCGCCCGCGCGTTCTCTCTTTCTCTCGATCATCCCGCCGGTAATAGATACCCCGGGATATCGAAATATACGACCTCTCACCGTGTGTCCTATCGTTCCACCGTTTCCACGATTTTTTTTTATCCTTATCCTAATACTCTGAGAGCCCAAAATCGCCATTCACTATGAAAATCCACCGGAAAATCCTCAATGGTGCACCGATTTTTGTTTCGAGCTTTTCTTTTTTTCTCCACATAAAAATTCGGGTACACTTTGTTTTTCAGAAGATAACAGGATTAAATGAACTCGATTTATAAATTAATTTAAATGATTTTCAAGCTTTTATGACACTTTTTGTTTCTTTTAGTTGAGATTTTTATTTTATTATTTTGTTTGTTTATTTATTTATTGGTGGTAATGCAGAAGGAAAATCGAAGTAGAGAAAGTAGAGAAAGAGATAATTTTGTAAAGATGACACAATTATTAACTTGTTTGCCCAACAATAATGTCTGATTTCTCCGACGGATGAGGCCCGACTGACTTTTCGACCGATATAACAGTCGAATATATCCGAACGGTCATCCGAAACTAATTCACTTTTACACTTCGGTAATTCTCGGCCCTACTTCGATATTTTCACATTTGCCCATCACAAATTTTTTGAAAATTCTTTTATGAAAATGTCATTCAAAATAAAAATCCATCAGGATATTCTTCAATAACTTATCGATCATTTTCATGTTTTATTTCTTTTTCCAATGATTTGACAAGAACCAAAATAGAAAAAGAATCAAAAAGTTTTTCATATTACTTTATAAAATATATAGTCATTCGGAATATAAATTTTTATTTAAGTTTTAATTTCTTTGGATAGAATATGTGGTAAAAGTTTTTCGTAATTAACAGAGGATGTGTAATGAAATTTTAATCATTTCATAAGATCTTTTTTTAAGCATGGATGAAAAAAGATTTAAAATAAATTGAAAGAATATTAATCTTTGCGTCCCGATTTGAATGTCATAATTTTTGTAACTCGCTTTTCATTTCACGGCTTTACTTGAAAAAGTTTCACTCGAAAAAAGAGCGAGAGAAAATAAAAAAAAGTCGAGAAAAAGCCCTTCTCGCAAAGTTTTCGCGCGTTCGCGGAGTTGAAAGAGAGGTCGCTTTCATTCGGCGAGTTGGACAGAATGAAAAGGCTGATATAGTCGTCCCAGACGAAGCAACGATCCCGATACGTTGAATTTTTTATCTGTCTTGCGAAAGAGTGTTTGTACGACTCGACATGGAGGACCCTGCGAAACGACCCTACAAAAGTTCTTTCTCCAGTTGAATCCTTTTTTTTTCATCTATGCAGTTGAATAAAAACTCAAAAAATAGTCACATAAATAAGATTTCAATCAACTTTAACAAAAATATACTTTCTTGACACCATTACGAAAATTAACAATAAATTATCTATATAGCTTCATTAATTCTGATTATTTTTCAGACACATCAATTCGATCTCGATGATTCTTATTAATTTTTTAAAGATTCAATTAAAAAACGGACGATAGATTTTCCAGAAAAAATTGAAATGGAAGTGAATGTTCTCTGTACTAATGTGCCATTATACAGGTTACGTTATGTGTAGAGGAACGACAGATCGGAGCAAAGGTTGTCGAGGAGGGAAAGAAAAAGCTCGGTAAAAAGGAAAAGGGAGAATATAGAACATCGGAGTTTGCTCTTCCACGTCCGACGGTTAATGGCAATGGATAGTGGGGAAAAAAATTTCATTACGAAGTGGTTTTAGCCTCGCATGTTCTCGTTGGGTAACCTCTCTCGCAGTGCACGTACAATATCGCGTTCTCATTTCCATGTTACGAAGCTCCGAACGCGTTGGGAAAAAGTAACTCTGAGTGACATTAACATGAACCGCTGAAAGTGAGAGACAGTTAAATAAAAGAATAAAGGGACTGCAAAACGTCCATCGAAAAATCGATTATCCGTCATAATGAAAGCATTTTTCAAAGTTAAATAATTCCAAAAAATTATCGTAGTTTTTTGAACGAATCGTGTATTAAAAAAAAACAATTTGATCGCATGATTTCATGTGAATAAGCTTTTAAAAGAGATTTCCATATCAACTGCGATATACAATGAGTCTGGAATTATTTAAATATTCTATTGTATTCAAAGGTTAAAAAACTTGCGAGTGGAAAAACACTTGAGAGAAAGGTGAAAGCATAATTGGCTTCTGTCCGAAGGTTTTCATTGTCTCGCTCCTAATTTTTTTGTTGCATTTCACCCTTTCAGGCAAGCTTTTTTCCCGTCGCAACGCCTCCGGCAACAGACTCACTTTCCATGTTTGTCATCGTCGCAAAAAACGTGGGTGACGTGGTTGCTCGTACACAATGTTTGTAAACCATTAACCCGAGTACAACTGAGCAGCGTTGGAAGGGTTGTAAGCCAGAGACGAGAAAATATTTTCATCCCCCTTTTTTCCTTTCATATTTCTTCGCGGAGAAATTTTTTTGCGGCTCGCTCCTTTTTTTATTCATAATTTTTCTTAAATAAATATAATCGTAAAAATGCATATATTTATCTCATCGCGGATTATAAATATTTTTCCCAATAATTTTCAATCAACGAATGAAAGATCTTTATAATGAGGCAAACGAGGCGATCGAGCGTTTTATTAGATGTGCGGTAGACTAAGAAGTGTATAATCCGTTTTACCGCCGAGTTCAGTGATCGGAGAAGCCGGTATTAGTACGGCTTAAGCGATTAGAATTATCGAGTCAAATTCACAGATCGATGTTAGCGGGGGATCGGGCGAGAGCTTAGCAAACTTATATTCTCGGCATCGACAGAGAGCTTAAATTTAGAAGTCAGCCCCGGCATATATCTTCCTCGAGTCCCGGTATATCTTTATTCCCGAATAATTGCCAATATTGGATATCGATTTCAATCGGGACGATATGACGACTGCTTGCTCGACGTCATTCTCTATTTCTGTATTGTGTATTTAATTCGAGCGACATATCGTGTGCCATCAAACGCGAAGCTTTCAACTCTCGGAGTTGTGGATTGCGTATAATGAACTTAGAGAGTAAATCGAAACTTGGAAGACGTCTGTGGCCGAGAGTGAATTGAGCTCTCTGAAAAGGTGCCAGGTTGCATCATGAACAAGCGTATGTTACTTTCCACCGAAGTTTACCTCTAATGTCGTCACGTTCCGGAACAGAATTCACGTATGTTTACACGTCGGTGAATGCGCAAATTGTGAAAGGACGATGCTCCGCTTCGTGCTGAGAACGGGAAATGAAAGACGATCCCCTTTATTCCCCCGACTAAAGCGAATATTGATCTTGTTCTGTGTCTCGAGTGCACACGGCGTCGCGTTATAATTCGTGCATGAGTTCCTCAAGCTGTCGCCCCAACCCTTATATTTCCACTCCCCGTCCCTGTCATTTTCGTGTACATACCGATCGTTACGTTGAAATTCGCGTGAAAAATGAATCGGAGCGACGGAGTAAAAGTTTCGCGAAGATTCAAACGTCTCGTCACACACGCGCGCGTGTTTTGAAATATATTTCTTGGGTTCGTTGGCACGAGTCAGGTAGCTCGAAATTATCATCCATTCATATATTTCATACCGAGGTGGCTCGGGGTGACGCGTGACAAGGAGAATAGATGTCCTGAGGGTATCCTCTCCGCTCCGCGACGGCGAATTGCGAATGTATACACGAGAAGTAAACTCACCTACGGCAATTTCTTGCGCTCTCAACCCCGCGCCCTCGCCATGAGCTCTTTTCCCGTTTTTATTGCCTCTGTTCGTCTTCATCGCTCTGGCTTGACAATGTGCCAGGCTCGCGATAAAATTTCACACTCCTTGTTCTTTTATACATACGTGTACGCTTTTTTTTTCGAGCGCTGGAGCTCTTCGGCCTTATCTCCAAAATACATTCTCCCTGTGACCCTGTCACGAAGACGCACTATCTCCAAATTGGATACCGCGCAACGATGACACGAGCACACTGAGAAGGACGAGAGGAGAAAAGACCGATTCGCAATCCGCGAAATAAAGATGAGGGGGAAAAAAGCTCGCTGAGATTCATCCGTGAAAATTTCTTGAAAAGATTATATATGCGAACGAAAAAAAAAAATTCGTTTCCTCCGACAGTGACTTTTCCCCATTCCCTGCGCGTCGCTTCCGTCATTTTTCCTCTAATTTTTTATCCCGTGTGGTATGCACAGTCCGCGATGAAGCTGCTCCTCGCGATTTTATATATTCATGGAATATGACTGTAATTAATTAAATGTCCGGAATTCATCATCGCGCCGGGGAATAAAATGTTCTGGGGGAGGATAAGAGACGGAGAAAGTGGGAAGAAGGGGGACGAGTGAGAGAAAAAGGGAGAATGTACAAATGAATGGAAACACACTGGGGTTGAAGCCAGTAGCAACGGCTGGAAAACCCTTCATCCCTTTTTTTCATTCTCTAACTCTTTCTCTCACTCTCTCTCTCTCTCTCTCTCCCACTCTCTCGTTGTTTCTCTATCTTCTTTCGTATTGGTGCAATTAACCGGCAAGTTGTTTCTCGCTTAATTGGATGTTTTGCGTCGCGTTCAAGTTCTTTACTACCCCTCGAGGAGCTCACTTTCAAGGCTCCCGAGAGACAGAGATCGAGCGAGAGAGAGAGAGAGAGAGAGCGCACGAATGAATAAAAATGTGAGAGGCTCTTACGGAGCACTCGCAATGAATACATCTCGAACTTTGTTCTCGAGTATAAATGGGGAGTACACACGAGTATACTCTCTTTCATAAAGTATAAATTTTCGCGAGGGGAAAGTCTCGTTCATTTTCCATCCTCCGCCATTCTCTTCGAGTACTCGTTCGTACACACGAACAAATTTATCGTACGTTATAGATAGGCCCGGTACCTCGACACTTCTCAGAACGTTTGCTCAACGAAAATTATATCCCTCCGAAGACGGAAGACTAAAAGTTATAACACCGGGAACCGGTCGCGAAGCTGCATATAATTCGCTAAAAAATATTGGCACTGTTAAACGATAAGTTTATTCTAATTAATAGCGAAGAAAAAGTATGAAATTATAGTCGAGATATGTGGTTGAATTGAAGAAAATAATCGCGATAAAACACACTCTTTTTTCCGAGGGGTGCATTAAAATCGCGATACCTGAAAATGAGAAACAACAAGAGAGAAAAAGGCAAAATAATGAAAAGTATTGTGAGCGAAGTCTGGTCGAAACGCCGCGGTTCTCGTATAGTTTTTATCCCGGCTTAGTCACTTGACGAGTAGAAAAATGATGTAGGTCCGAAACACACTTTTCTATTATTAGTTTCTTAACTTTTTCAATACTCGCGCCCGCGGGTTCTTATACTTTTCTATCCCGGCCCGAGAATAAGCTCGCCGATGAAAAATTTAATCATCCGCCCGGGATTAACTCTGACCGTAAGAATTTTTCGATTTCTCCCCGCGTGTCTCGCGCGCCGGCTCGAGCGTAGCTCTACGTGATTCGGGTTCATTGGCGAGGGAAACGAAAGCTGTGAAGGATAAATGTGAACCGGGCGAAAGGGCGAGATGAGCGAGAGAGAGAGAGAGAGAGAGAGAGAGACAAGAGAAACAGAGATAATCGTGCGCGACTGGCGGAGAGAAGGCAGAGAGCAAAAGCCGGAGTTGGATCAGAGAGAACCTTCATTTCGCTGAGTACGGAAAAGCCAACATCAAACCTGGCAACTCTAGCGCATCGGAGCGAATGAACCCTACGCGGCTCGCGTGCGCGAGATAGAGCGCGAGAGCGAACGAGAGAGAGAGAGAAAAATCGCCGGCCGAGAGAAAAGGGGAGCGGAGAGGCCGACGGATATGCTGCGTGCGAAACGCGGGGCTTCGAAATAATTTCATTTATTTCCCAAATCTCTACCCCCGTACGTGAAATAAATTTCTGACGAACTTTTCTTCCAGCTCGAATAAAAAGAAGCATCCCTCTCTCGCCCGGTAAAAATGCAGAAATTTCTATAAAAAAATTTTTCTGGATATTCCGTGTATCTCTCGGATATATAGCGCGCGTAAATTCAGAATTCATTCTTCACCTCTCCGACTCGGGTTAATTCGCGTCACACGCCGAGGTCTCGCTGTCGTCAAAGCCTCGTTAGTTTCCGACGGTGTGAAAACATTTTTTCCAACTGTCATTTTTTCGTGAAAAAAGGTTCGACGAGACGTGCAATTGAAAATATGTGAATTAATATTTCTGAAAATCCCTGGAATAAAGTCTGGTGAAAAAAAATGGACGCAATTACATCTCAACTCCGGAAATACACTCGCGCAGGTGTAGACAGGAAACATGTATGTTCGAGTCTCGAGGGAAGGTCAAACTTTTAGCCCCGAAAGCGCGCTCCCGGAGTCCTCGAATGAGCAAAGATATATGCCATGTAAAAAAAAAATATATATATATATATGTGTCTCGAGTACATAGCCGGGTACATGGTCCGCAGTACGGAAGAAAAATAGAAAGAGCAATATTAGCGGAGGTTGGATGACGGCGCAAAAGGACGAAGAGCGAGATACGCGTATAGAGGGAGAAAAGTTTCGAAATATCGAAAGATCCGGCGAGATCTTTTCTTCCTTTTGTTCGATGAAGATAAAGGGGTGAGTTCATTGTAGACCATTCTCGATTTTTTCCCCTTTCTTCAACAATGTTGTTCTTTTACTTTCATCGAACTTGCGCGTCCTCGTTTTCTTTCTTTTTGGCCTCTTCGTCTATTTCCCATTCTCTCTCGTCCTCCCTGTCATTTCGCCGTCGCGTTCTTCTAGCCCTCAGCTGTGTATTTTCTCGAGAGAGGGCGCTCTCTCGTGGCCATTCCGACGGCGAACAGCCCACAGTAATGTGTCCTCCGCGCTTTATTCGATGTTAGTAATTACAACGGAAGAGTTTCCACCGAACACAGGTGCAACCCTGTAACTGTGCACGCCTCGTAATTAACGCTGCCTGGTTTATCTCAAAAAGTGTGTACCTCGCGAAAGTTTGCCGCTGGATAGAAAGGCGTTCGTGCGCGGGCCCCGATCCCGTAGATCAAAGTTCCTCCGATATACAGAAGTTTGGCAACTATACCAACTTTACTATGATACTTATAATTAAGAATATATTTCTCCTTTTTTTCATCCCCTCTGCGTTTTTTTTTGTTTCAACTTTCAATGATTTTAGCGTTGCGGAAACTCGAGATACCTTTGAATTAACGACGATCGGTAATTAGGGCCGATAAGTTTTCGGTTTTCAGCGTTATTAATTTTCGTGACGAGCATACAAGAAAGTTTTCTTATAAGGCGATTTTTCGTCTCTTGTTTTTATAAATAGAATTCAGGATTTACTTCCCAGAGTAATTTATGTGCTCTTTTGTTTAATTAAAAGTACGAAAGCTGATAAATCTTGACAAGTGCATGAAAATTGTCAGGAGAGGCTGCGTAATTATATTCTCCGTAGTGAAAGACTTTTCAACGATCGAGTGGAGCGAGAAAATATAATATCACAGCAGAGACGCGGTAATTTCCCACACGATTCAATCAACTCCGACCCGAGGATAAGGTACACACGCCAAGTGCGCCGAGAAATCGTAGAAAGTTTTCGGAGAAAATTAATTTCCCACTGGAAAATTCTCGAAACCCGAGAATATAACGTTTGACGTAAGAAACGTATTTATCTAAAGACTCTTGCACTTCCACCGGAGTCTCTCATTTATATTTTTCTCGAGAGCAAACTGAATTCGAAGTATGAAATTTTTTTCCTGAAACTTATTATTTTTCCGACGTTGAGAAAAAAAAGAACGAAAGTGTAATGAAACTTTTGAGCACTCCGTTTTACATAGAAAAGCGGGGGTGAAAAAAATATTTCGTTTTTTTTTCTTTTTTTGACGCGGAACCAAAGGCTCTTGTTCTCGTTGGCACCACGGCGAGTAATAAACGGCGATTGTCGAAAAGCTTCCTCGTCTTGTTTCCACCAATTTCAACACTTTTTCGCGCTGCTGACGCGGCTCCGTATAAAACGCGCGTACAAACACACGACTTTCTCTCTCACATGGAGAAAGAACCCGACGGCTCTAAAGTGGATGAATTATTTATCGTCTGCGACGAATAGAAGGAGAGAAAAATACAGAGCCAGAAGTCGTGAAAGCCTGTCTGCTTTTCAAGTGATGAATAACACCCTCTGTTATCACGAGATTATTTGCTCGAAACAAAATCTTTTCTACAATAAATGCAATGATTATAAAAACAATAATTATTCGTTATATTGCAAATTATTCAAATTATTAATAAGAACGTGTTTTTTTTTAGTTTTTTGTTTGGAACTGACTTTGAAATTGTGTGAGTGGTAAAAGGACATGACGTAAAATAATAACACCGGTGTGTTTGGTAAAAGATGTAGAGCGATGTTGATTTTACGGGGTTATAAATCGATGTTTTCAGCAACAGGGATGGGCAGAGCTCGATACTTTCCTAAGAAATAAAAATTTTTCAATGGATCATATTTATTGCACCGTCGATAAAATAAGAATTACCTAAATTTTCATTTCTCAGAAAAGAATGAGTTGCTTAATCTGTATTTCTTTTTTATTCAAACCGAATCGTGTTAGCGAAAATAGTATTACTTCAATAATTTTATGCACTAAATAGTGTTTATATTGCGGTGTTAATTATTTACACTGATTTTACCCAGTATATCATACCGCATTTATTAACACTATGCCATTCTACACCAAACGGTTGAAATTTATAGACTAAGAATGGTGTTAAATTAACACAATATTAACACCAAATTTTTTACTGAATTAAAATCCTAAAAGTTTCATTTGACGATGATGTTGAAGGAATCATTGAATCTCAGAATCAATGAATAATCGCGAGAAAAAAAACAAACGTTCCGGTTAAATTTAAAGTTGATTCAGAGTAAAATGTGATTTTATAATTAGCCGTCATTTCGGTGTGTCTGGCAGTTACGTTCCGCGACATTTCTCACACTCGGTTGAAAATATTGAACCGAGATTCAATATTTCGATGAAGAGGAAGGAAAATACGAGAAAAAAAAACGCGTTCTCCCAGGGTATTTCGCGTCGTTGTTTGGTCATTCTTGGGGGAAGACATTTGAAGCTGTGCGGGGCTCCTTCATTTTCTTCGTTGAACAGCTCTTGAATTCCGGTGCGGAAGAGAGGTTGAGAATGCACCGGGGATCGGTGCTCGTGACAGGTCGGGAAGGTCGGATCTGAGATAGCTCCGGAGCTTGCGGCGAACAGGCAGCGCGCGAAGGGGTTTCCGCGGAAGGCACTCAATGAGACAGGAATGAAAAGACGTTTCGGAAGTTTCGTATATGATCCCGGCCTTGAGAGACTGAGGAAATGGGAAAGGAATAATAATTCAAATGTGAATTAAAAAAGCGAGATAAAATTCGGGAAGAAAATTGGTGGGAATTAATTTTTTTTCGTCTCGTTCTCTCTTTATATCCACGCGCAACTTCTCGTGCCACTGCAATTGACTCTCGAGAAGCAGAGGAGCCTCGGCGGTGAAAGAGTAATTCCGATGATCCGGCAACCTTCTTCTCACTTTTTTCTTCTCCACTTCCGCGGTATTTTCTCTCTTCACTTCGCAAAGTCTTCTCTCTCGTCGTCTTTGTCATCTTCTTATATAGTTTTTCCGATGCTGCAATTAGTACACTTAATTACACCGACGTCGTGTTTAAAAGCCCCCGCGCCGAGGCCTCCGAGAGAAAGCCAGGGAGAGAAAGGAAGCACGGCCGAGTTAAGTACACTCAGGAATTTTATCGAAGGGTGAAATTCATCTTTTTCCTTTTTTTTTTCTTCCTGCTTTGGCAGGCATTTAACGAGACGTACAAACGAGATAAAAATTAGCAATTCTTTTTCCACGTCAAAATCTTATTATGGTATTTATCTCGGAGACTCTGGAGGACGAAAACTTGTCCCGTTTTTTTTATCGGTCCTAATGCTCCGGTCTCGTCTTTTTCGCAAACTGGCAATTTTCCCTTCACTCTTTCTCGCGTATACGCGGTTTCTTTTTTCTCGCGTATATTTTCTCCCGCACCCCCGCGCGTTTCTCCGTTTTTTCTTCTCGATGCGCCCTCGTCG
Source organism: Cremastinae sp. A BG-2022a (assembly GCA_030522545.1). Lineage (NCBI taxonomy): Eukaryota > Metazoa > Arthropoda > Insecta > Hymenoptera > Ichneumonidae > Cremastinae sp. A BG-2022a. Next base: position 14,977 of record JAPYYW010001933.1, on the reverse strand, counting down.
GAAGCTTTTCAGGCTCGAATCTGGAAAGCGACTTTGGTGCCGGTTGGTGTATACACACGCGCGAACCGCGCCGGCAATTCCAGGCGCTCGCTTCGGCTTTTTATCCAAAAGGGAGCGGAGCAAATCCGCGTCCTGAGCTTCCCCGGAGAAAAAGGGATGGAGGAAAAAAGAGGAGGAAAAGGGTAACTACGTGCACGGCTCGCCGGACGCCGAACACAAACAAAGCAGACGTAAAATCGTTGCTACATATGTGGTGAGACTCTAAATTTAGGTGCAATCTGCGGAAAAGATAAAAGCTTGACGCGTCGTTCGTTTGTTAAAAGCGACCAACCCGCAATTTTAGATACGGAGCGATGGAGTGAGATAGAACGAGAGGAGAGAGAGAGAGAGCTCGGAAAATTTAGAGGCAAGCTGGAATTATCGAAGATCCTTTTATTAGAAAACAGACCAACGATTCCCCGAGCAATTGCTCGAATTAAATACTTTTGCGTTGGAAAAAAATAACTTTAAAGGCATTCTCTATTGATTGAAGCTGATTATTTTTTTCTTTGAATTGTTTAAAAAAGTTAAAAAGTACAGAGACTTATTTTTTTTAAATTTAGTTATATTTTGATAATGATATGGGCAAAAAGTATAACAATCTTATATTTTTGAATGTAAAATTATTTTGAATTCATATATTCAGAAAAATTAAAAAAAAATTTCAAAATATCAATACTAAATTTCAGCAACTTTGGACTTTGACAATTCTCGAACCATTTAGTAAAACGATATAAAATTTGACATCAAATTCCTTGTATACTATTTTATAGAAATCATATACCAAAAATTTATCCAATTTTCATTTAAAAAATATTGCTCGTACATCATTATATAAAAATGAATGGAAAGGTATTGACCAATCTTTATCAAATTTTCTATTGACAATGGAACACCGAAGAGTTCGCGCATATCCATAAAAAAATCCGCAGAGCGTCGATCGAGATACAGGTGATGATTATTGGACCATTATTTTTTGGCGATTCCCCCGGGCAAACGGACCGATCGAGAGAGATTCCGCGAGGATCGAGCCCGATCTGGGAAAGCCATACGAACGTATAACAAATCGTCGGAGCTCCCAGCGGGAGTGTATGAAGCGAGACCAAGTTCCAACTTGTTCCCCAGTCGCGCACACCTCGATCGATCACCGTCTCTAATTTTTTTATCAGCCCGCGCGATGACAAAGAATCGAAACGGAACAAACATATAATTTACGCAATTTCCCTCCAGGGATGTTTTCCACGAGTAAAAGCGAAAAAGCAGCGAATGGTCGGGCGCGCTCTCGTTATATCTCGTCAAAAATTGCGTATAGCGAAATCTTCGTCTTTTCTCGAAGGTGAAATCACGGTGATGGGCGAAGAATGAGAGAAGAGGCAAGATAGACGCCGATAAGTGGGCATGAGAGGAAAAAAAAACGAAGAGAATAAAAAAAAAGTCGAAGACGAACGTCGCTCGATCGGGATAATCCTGGCGTTGGGTTAACGTCCTTTTTCTCTCCCACGCGACTCACGAGAATCTTCTCATCCCGTAACGTTATTCTCATCCCCGGTTTTCATCCCCTCAGACGGCGCGGTCACGACTAGCCCCTTCTGCAACGCAGCTCTCGTGCAATGACCGTGGAAAGATCCCACTCAGATTTCAGATTTCAGTGAGGCTCTCGCTATCCTTCTCCCTCTATTTTTTTCTCCCGTTTTTTCGTCCTCCAAAGCCGAAAATAATTGTGGCCGTGCTCGAGACGCGAGAGACGTGACTCGCGTATTCGCCAAGAAGTTTTCCCGGCGCCGCGAGTTCCGAGAGAATAAGAAGAAGCGAGAGACGAACACGAGATCCGAAGAGAGAAAACTGTACGTTTTATTTTCCTTATTTGTGTATATATGTGTAGAGAAAGAAAAAACGAGAGAGAGAGAGAGAGAGAGCGAAGTCTTTCGACAAAAGTCCTCGGCGCTTTTTCTTTTCTCGCTCGAACCCTTTTCTCTCGTCGGCCGCGTCGCGGATCCGCGCTTTTCCATTTCTTCCGGATTGTCAAGCTTCTTCTGGTTCTGCCACGCGATCATTCTCCGCGGACTCGGCCGGCTCCGCAGGTGCGACGAGAAGAAAAACGTCGCGATTGAAATGAGAGAGAAAGAAAAAAAAGAAGCGCGGAAAATAGATGGTCGCGGGAGAAAAATAAAAGCTCGAGGGATGTGAGAATAAAGGAATAAGGGGGAGATAAAGGTAAAGAAAAATAAAGGAAGTGAAATAAGGGTTGACCCCTTCACCTCGGAATGAGCCAAACTCTCTCCTTTTGTCCCCCGACCGAAGTCTCCTCGCGCTCATTTTATTTCTCTCTCTCTCTCTCTCTCTCTCTCTCCCTCCGCACGTTATTCTCCTCTTTTCTTATCTCTCGCGCTTTATTGTCGCGCTTTATTCCGGACTCTCGCCCCCTTTCGCGTTCTCTTCCTCGCAACGAGAGATCCAACAACCCGTTCTATCCTCGAGATTAAAAGACGAAAAACACTAGGGGTTGATTTTTAACCGGCCATCTCCGAGACAACAGGTACTCCATTGTGACTCCTTTATTCGAAAATCGCTCGAGCGTTTGTCAAAGTTGGCCGCGCTCCGGCACTCCAAAAAATATCAAGAAAACATCAAGTTTTATTCAAATCGTTTTTCACGAAAATAATTGCTCGGGAGGAACGCGTTTCTCAGCCCCGTACATATTCTTGGCGCGAACCATCAGCTTTTCGCTCATCCCGAAAATAAAAAAAAAAGAATATCTTATCGCTCTTTGCGGGTCATTTAGCGATGTTCGTCGCACTCGCCGATAAATCCGCGCTCTCAACATTTTCTCCCAGAAATAATGAAAATGGAAGAAGCTAAAAATAAGAGGTTGATGCTGAATAAATTTTTAAACGGACCTCTTCACTTTACTTCTCGCCATAAAAGTTTTATTTTTCGCCGCTAAATATAGAGTGTGTGTGCCTTATCGATTACGCACACCCGAGTGAACAACCCGACGCCTCCGACAACCACGCCCAACCTATGAACGCGAGAATAATTTTGTGGTTTTTCAAAATGGCACCGTTATAATTTCAAGCCCCTTATCATCAATTCTCCTCGGATAACCGCGAAACAATTTTGAGGTTAGTCGCACACGTGTCGTCAATGGCGAAGATATCCCCCGTTAAACCCTTTTTTATTTCGATTTTTATGACTATTATTATTATTTCTGTAATACTCTCTCATTTTCTGCGGGGATAAAGGTGAGAATCGTTTATTCAAATGGGCGAGGCATTGAGCTCGAGTGAAGGAGGAATAGAAACTCGACGATAACGCACGATCGATTTTTCTTTTCCATTTAGTCGGCGGGTCGGATATGGTGGCCAGTAAAGATTTTTCCCATCGGTTCGCGGTCCGCCGTCGTTGCGAGTCTCGGTCGTCGAATTAAACGATCATCCCTCGCTCTCATCTTTTCTTGCTCTCCGGCTTCGCCATTTCTTTTTTTTTTTCGTCATCCCGCTCGTTTTCCCTTTATTTTTTCGCGCCGCACAGTCGCTCCGGCGATGCCACGACGTCTGGGCTGTACGCAACGAGATATTTCTTCTCGAATCACCGACCAAGGCGTCTACCTGGGGCGACATTAGACGAGTCATGGCAGAAGATAAACAGAAAAAGCGAGTTTCTCGAGTGCGAGTTATCCCTGTGGAAGCCCGAGCCTCGTAACCTTCCCTCCGCACCCCTTTTTTTTCGTATTTTTCTCTTCTCACTGTCTTCTTCCACTTCCAGCTTTCCTCGCTCGAGAGATGTGTATCAATGATTATGGCTCGCGGCGAGACAAGATCGAATTTCACGAGAGACACGAAATCCCTCCATATACACCGATGATTAATTTTTTTTATCCTTGTCTCGTTAATTTTTATTTTTATTTTTTTTATTTTTCGTCAAAACGCGATTAACGAGCGGAATACTGATTTTACGATTGGCCGAGGTGTCGGTTGAGAGCGCGCGAGAGTTTTAGGTGTGCGAGGATGAAAAGGGAGTAGATAGGGCGAAAAAAGGCGAGAGTAAACAACTCGGGAGTGGGCATCAAAGGAGCAAAAGAAAAGTAAACTGTACGGATGAGCGACGGGGCGAAAAAGAAGTGCGGGGGGGAGGGCGAGGGGACGATGAGAAAAGTCTCTTTCATTGTCGACGCGAGTTGGGTTTAGAGACAGAAGTTTTTTTTTCCAAGGGTGCAAAAGCTGTGCCTCCGAAACAGAAAAACGGCGAAACGAGAGAACAAGAGCTCTCTCTCTCTCTCAGAGACGAACTCTCTCTCTTTTGTATATAGGTCAGTACATAGACTCGGACTCTCTTTCACGGCTTTATTGCTTTAAACGGTCTACCATTTTAGCCGCGAGGGTACGGGGCATTTTATCCTCCCGCGGTCGAAAAACTCGGAGGTAAAAAAATCAGCGAGCCCTCACCGATTTTTGCATAATCCGAGAAGACTGTTATCCCCGAGGGATATCATACGCCGTAACGGCCCTGTCGCGATGAGATGAAACCTTCCAGAAATCACCATCCCGCCCCCGCGTCCCTCCCCCCCCCCCCGCTTCTCGCCCTGTGTACCTTGCCTCGAGCCTGATTGAACTTCTGAATCGTACTCCGCGCGCTTGTTCTCTCCTCCCGTTGCTTTTCGTCCGAAACGAGAGAACGAAGAACCGCCTCGTCGAGTCTTATTGTGGCCGACGTTTCTACTCGATCTTCCTTTTTCTCCGCTACCACCTCGGCATACATTTTATTCACAAAATGATTTCTCGTCACGGTCGCTCCGCAGGATTTCATCGACATTGTTTTCGCCGATGTGACGATATCACTTTTTTTTCTCTTTTTTTCCAAATAGACAAAAATAACTCTACGATAAATCTTTTCTTAAGTTGAAGGTAGTTTTATATCGTGTTATTAATTCTTTTTGTGAATTTATGTAGATGACGGATTTTTTTTTGGAAAATTATATTTATTTCAAGTGAATTTTTAAAAATTAATTAATTATGAATTTAGTAAAAGCTTTGCACGAGTTGATATGTCTAGTTACGCATTTCATAGTCATTTTTCATTTTAAAAAATTTCGTCCACTTTTGTTTCTTTATTATCAATAATACTTAACGTGTACAAAAACGAAATTGATGACTTTTTTACTCCTCATTTTATTTATTATCATGATATTATAAACTTGAGAAACGTCGTATTCTTTTATGACATTTCCAATAAACTTTAATGTTTTGTACTTTTTTTTATCATCGTACATATAGAAAACGATATGTAGAACGGCCTTAAAATTTGATATTGGATAACGATCGCGAGTCACGCTGAAATTCCCGAGCTGAGAATAACGCGTATAATTACGCGGGCTCGCATTCGCAGATATCAAAGAAGAAGAAGAAGAAGAAAAAAAAATTAATAACGATGGGTATATACGGGGGCTGATATAAAAAGGGTATAGAGCGAGAGAGTTTCAGTGACGCGAAGGGAGAATAAATGTGAGAAAAATCCCGAGGAATTGGAAACGGTCCAGCATAATTGAAGTGCCAGTCGTGAAAGGCTACAGCGGAGCCTCTGCACATCTACACGCACGTCCATAATAATCTATATACGTATATATATATATATAATGATGGGGTATAAGAAAGAGCTTCCTGGCCGAGAAATCACACAGATTGCCCAGAGGAGCAAACCGGTTGCAAACCCAATTAGAAAATGGTCGTCCGAACGAATCGAAAGGGGTCTCGGGGGTTGAAAGGGAATTGGATGGAGGGAATAAGGCGCGCGGGGGCGGCCAGATGGGGGCGACGCCCGGCACATGCACACGCGAGCGCCTTTTTTCACGGACGAACTTCGCGGAATGTGTGTTATACCGATGAGAGAATAAACGAAAGGCGGTAATGGACGCGGCGGCGGCCTCGAGACCGGGCGATTAGCAATTAGCGGTAAAATAATCCGAGCTCGTACTCGCGCGAGGTATTCGCGAGAGTTCCCAGCGAAATCCCTCTTAATGTACTTTTTACACACGCGCGCGGCGCCTTCGTTCCGCGTCCGTTTCTTTCACGGTCTCCGAAATGACGCCGTATAAACGAGGGGAAAAAAAACGTTATAGAGGGGTAAAAAGAATAAATATATAAAAGAGTACGAATAATTACGCCGCGAATACGCACGCTTACATTTTTAATCGGTCGTATATACGGGGTATTATTTCCCGAATAATTCCAGCGACGTCGTCAAAACGGGGAAGACGCTGCTCGCTGGAGTGAATTCGTTCGCCGGGATGAAGATTACTATCCCGTCGCGCTGTTTTCTATTAAAACGTGCATGCAATTACTTCGGTTATCTCGAAAGCTCTTATTACCGAAGCCGGCTGCACGGGGTTTATGCAAACAAGAAGAGATCGAGGTGGAGAATAATGCACCGTATCTGATGCACGTTGGTCATCCGACGTCGGGAACGCCCCGATTTTCCAAAGTTGGACAAGACGGTAAATAGTTACGGACTCTGAGCGCCCAGCCGACATACACCCAAACGTGTGCACAATGGCAACAATGATAACGATACACATTTGTACAAGTGTATCCGTTGCAACGGAGTTTCTCTGCCAGTCACTTTGCGGTTACGGCTTCATGTACTTCCCGCGCTTTCGTTACATACGCAATAAAGCACGTTACATAAAAGCGCTGTATATTCATTGGAATCGCGATCAGGTTTATGTATATATAACTTTGCAACGGGGGGTGGGCGAACGGCCGAGAGCCAGAAGGGCGAAACTCGCGTCGTTCCTCGCGTCGAGGCGCCGGTGGGCGACTTTTTGTCACCGGGACGTGGCAGCGAGAGAAACGAGCTCGGAATGCGCACTACGCTTGGAATATGGGGTGAGAAATTGTGGTAATATTAGTAGCGCTATCACCGTTCCGTATATATATATATTCTGCAACGAGATATTGCCACGAGCGCGCAGAGGTGTAAGTTCGCGAACAGTGTATCCGTCCCGTGTGATAAAGGGTGGAAGGGGAGAACCGGAGGTTCGTCCGTACAGCACTGGCATTTCCACTGATGCCCTGTGAAGTTTTCATGCCACCGGGCGTCCCGAGATCCGTCTCTCCCCCGGCCAAAACTCCGGGGTCCGGTTAATTTATGGCGCAACGGCAAAATATTGTTCCCACCGCAGAGATTAGTACGTTGCGTTCCCGGTGTGTGGCGCACACGTACGTGCGCGCTCTTGTATAAATATACATATATAGAATAACGTTCCGTGCAATGTCGTAATCCGGGCACGCAGGGAGGACACACACACACGCGCGACGCTTCCATATTCTCTGGCCGAGGACCAACCTCGTCGCCATCAGAGATACAACTTCAAAATGCCCCGAGGCCCCCGCGCCCACGCGGAAAATCCGCGCGAGTGTGCGCCGGTGAAAAAGTGTACGCGCGTTTTCGAGTTATTTCTGCCCCTTTGCCCTCTGCGAGGGTGAAACATGGCCACGGATGAACGAGGAAAAAGAGAGCGCGGCGGCGCTCCTGAAATGACAAAAAAAAGCAAACGAAACGAAAAAAAAGGGAGAAAATACAGGAAAAAAAGGGACGCGAGACTATATGTATGGGGGAAAAAAAAGAGAGGCGAAAAACCGCAGAAGCCTCTGACGGACAGTGCATTGAACTCCCGTGCGAGAGAAACGTTGGTTATGAAACGGGGGGAAGGGAGGAAAGAGAGGGCGAGCTCTCGCGGACAATTAGGTCCACCCCTACACACGTTGGATCGGGTATCACGCAATGTTTGTTTATTTCGTATATCATCGTTTACGTCTGTTTCGTCCCTGGCTGGCGTTCCCGCCGTTCGTTCCCTCTCTGGCTATCTCTCTCTTGGATCGCTCGGTTTTTCCCTCGCGTCTCTATCATCGCCGATATTCGTATCCCGCGATATCGTTCCACGGGAAAAGTATCATTTGTTATTTATCGAATGAAGATACGTCGGTGTGCGCCCGGGGAACGCACCAACACGGTCGATACTACTACGGGAACGCGTGTAACCCGGCTTTTCGCTCGGAATTGATAGGGTTGTATCGCGTCGCGCCCGGCGAACGCAAGCTCCATACGCCCCAGCGGTCCCATAATAATGATATCCCGCTTTCAAGTGTCCACGTTTTATTAGCCTCCCTGCGGTTGAAAAGTTACCCCGCACCCTTCTCGGATATATCGCGTTCGTTCCTGGGATTATACACGACATAAACTCGTTTGCCGCCGACAATGCAACAATCGAGATGCGACTGGACAAATGACTGCCCGCGCGAAACGTCGATGTACATTTGTAAACAATACACACCCCGAAACTTCCATTTAAATCTTTCTTTTCAAAAGCATCAAACGTCATCGGATTAAACAGTTTACTCCCGCTTTTTCGGTCTGACGGAAGATCGAATCCGATGCGTCCCGGATAAAGGTTTATTCGTGCGAATTTTACAACCGAATCTAAAAACTGAATGAATGAATGAATATTTTATAATTCGCTCTACAGTTACACTTTTTCGAGTATACTTTATCTCATCGCGAGAAAAAAATATTTTATCCGAAAAATGGCATACAATACACTTTTTTTTCGTTGTGAAAAAGTTTTTTTTTTTACGAAACATTAACTCTTGAAGAATTTTCATGAAAATAAAACAGGAGCGGGAGTATTTTTCTACAAGTCGTAAAAGCAGAGGGGAAATATAGGAGAAGATTTTCGCGAGGGGCGCGCTTCATAGGTTTATATCACGTATAATAAGCACAGATGGTGACGTTAAACACGGGGTGAAAAGGCATGGTTTATTAAGCCAATGTGTTGTGTTTTCGCTAGCCTCCAGAGATTTGAGCTCACATACTTTAATGTACGCGTATTTCACTAACGAAACTCGACAACCAGGTCAGCGGCGTCGCGGCGCTGGGTAGAAAACTCTTGAGGTTTGCGAGAGAGAAAGCGAGCGTACATGTCGAGGAGTTGTTCCGCAAATACATATAACGTTATAAACTGTACACAAAGGGAAAACCGCCGTGGATCCCTGTATATATTCGTTTAGCTAATGGAAAACAAGTGCGCCGTGAGTTTTACCCGAGCAATATGTCCAGGATCCTGTCTCTTGTCGCGGTCGAAAAAGACCGGAAGGAGAAAGAGAAAAAAAAACATAACGAAAAGTCCTGGACGGAGCTATTCACTTTTATCACTATTTTTTACTGCGAACGTGACTTTCATGACCTAAAATGTGCGTGCGGCTCGGACGGTGAAAAAAGAGGAAACCACACGTGAATTATCTCACATCATAATTATATTTTCAAAATATATATGCATGATAATTTATTTTTCAGGACGCTATTCTTTTCGAAAAATTCTTTTTAAAGGGATATTCATTATTTTCTGTCGGAATGGACAAAAGAATGAGATTTTCATTCTTCGCGTAAATATATATTATTTGAATTGCTATATAAATTATTGAATAGCTTTTTCCTTTTCAACATGTTTGAACTGATATTTTGCAATTCTTCTAGGTGCATACTTCCTACAACTTCGCATAATGCGCTCTATTCCGATGAATTAATTAAAGGCCTCGTGTCTTTTTTAATATAGAATATGACTATCATTTTTTAATGCAAAAGTATTCTACAGTGTGTAATTTATCATGTATAATTGATACATTTATTACAAAATACTGTCACTTTAATATTCTTGGAAAAAATGAAATGTCCAACTAATTTTTCACTTATTTCTTTTTTAATTATTTTCTAAATATTACATTATAAAATCATACTGAATTGAACCTAAACTATGTAATTTTCATAATAATTATATTTCGTGACCTGCTACCAATGTGCCGAATTTTCTTAATGAAAAGGCAAAATGGAATTCAGATTCGGCAAGCACGAAATGTACACCCCGGATTGCGATTCCGAGTGGAAGATCGCGAGGAGAGCACGGTCGCGTCGGAAAAAAAAGAAGCGGACGTCATTGGAGGAATTTGCGGAGGATGCGGGCCTCCGGTATCGTCGGTGGAGTGCCGGTGGTTCGACCGTATCGTGATCGATCCACTTGGCGCCGACCGCGACATAGAGCGCGACTGTACGACCACACACACGGTGAGATCGGGCGTAAGCAGGAACGCGATGAGAGATATATGTGCAAAAGATAGACAGATATAGTTTAAGAGAGAGATAGAGAGAGAGAGAGAGAGAGAGAGAGAGAGATATCGATAGCGCGAGAAATAAGCTTCGAAGAGCGAGAGATAAGGGAGATAAAGACTGGGAGCCCGACGACCGTATATATATACAGAAATGGGAAGGTTTTCATGGGCGGTATACGAGAACGATACCCGAGAGACTCTCCTGGCAGGCGTGCCGGGGGCTCGCGCGCTTTGGAGCGAGAGAGTCGGTCAAATGCGTGCCAGGGAAATCCCGACAGCAGGGGCTTTCTCTCTCTCTCTCTCTCTTTCTGTCTTCATCGGCCCATATCCGGACGCGGATGGCCGCACCCGGGCTCATGGATATTCCAGGTGGACGCGCTTCTAGCTTTCCAGTCGGTACATCGGCGCGCGTATAATACTGCGAAGATCTCGTTATCGCTACAATGTACCTCTGGCCCATATACCTTTTTGCGTGTCGATATGGGATATAACCCGGCTGGAAGCTGTGGCCAACGATCCGGGGCCGCATCCCTCGTGCTTCCGACACCACACCACCGCCAACCACTTTCCTCTCTCTTTCTCACTCTCTCTCTCTCTCTCTCTCTCTCTCTCTCTCTCTCTCTACGTACCTCGAATATTACGCTCTTCGTACGGATAATGCACGTCGTATTATCGGTGCACACGCGAATGTGCATGTTCCCTCTTGTATATACCAGTCGACGAAAGCTCTATTCACTGAGAAACAATTTCCTTGTAAATCCTTGAATTTTTTATCCAGAATTGTAAGAAGCCTTATTGAGTCTTGCTTTTTATTACGATGCGTTGAAAAAAATTTCTCAGTACAAGGAGCACGCGATGGCATTTTTATTTTTAACTGGAGAAACAATTATCTGGGAATTAAGTCTTGAATTTCAACGAGGATTCTAAGAATGCTCCATAGCATCAATTCTGACATTTTTATTTTTGTCTGAGAAAAAAATTACCTATAGGAATCAAATTCGTGAATTTTATCGAGAATTACAAGATCCTATGTTTATTTTATGAAAATTGTTCAATGTCATTTGTTGATGGAGATTAATATCTATAAATTAAAAAGAAAATAAATTGAGGAAATGAACGCGATGGCATTTTTATTTTTAATTGGACAAACAATTACCTGGGAATTAAGTCTTGAGTTTCAACGAGGATTCTAAAAATGCTCTATAGCCTGCCTCAATTCTAACATTTTTATTTTTGACTGAGAAAAAAATTACCTAGGAATCAAATTCGTGAATTTCATCAAGAATTACAAGATCCTATATTTATTTTATGAAAATTGTTCAATGTCATTTGTTGATGGAGATTAATATCTATATAAATTAAAAAGAAAATCAATTGAGGAAAGAAAATACACACGCGATGATATTTTTATTTTTGTCTCAGCGGGGAGTGATTCATCGGTTTTTCTGCGAGATTCCCGAAGTGGAAAAATCGCGTGCGTGAACACTATTCGCGAGAACGGTGGGGACTCCGCGTGGAAGGTTGAAGAGACTTCTTTCGAGCCTGAGATAAGAGTCTCATCGCCGTGTATCGGAGAAACGGGCGAGATAGAATCGGCGAACATAGAATTCGGAATTTACGAGGATAGCTCAATAAAATCTCTCGAGGGAATGCTTCTTTATTGGCCTCGCAGCAACCTCACTCTCACTGTCCACAAATTCTCTTCCAGATATCGCACCGACATCGCATTTTTTTCCATCGACGAAATTTTTTCCAAAAATCAACAGAGAACGAAACACGCGAATTCCCTAATAGAAAAAACAAGTATAGTTCCAGTTGCGACGCTCCGGAACTTTTGACAAAAATTTTCGTCCGCTTTCGCGAGATGTATTTCGATTGAATTCACAGAGTGCGAAAATCGATGGAAGTCGTAACAGAGTTTGACGATAAATTTACCAGCGTAACTGGAGTAATTGGTCGACGATTCCTGGCTGGAAATTTCTCGAGGACGAATCGAAATATATTCCCTGCGCTTCGAAGTAATTTTACACGAATCCCGTGTACATACGTATATGGGAAAGAAATATATAGCGGCGCGGGGATAAACGTACACGTCGCGTTCTCGGGAAAGTCCAATTTCCTGGTTGGAACCATGAAGGAAAACGATCGACTTTGGCCTCCCTGGAGTTTACTTATATACTTACGTAAAACGTAATGTACACAAAATTCCATCATGGGTACATACCTCCATGTACGAGCCTCGACATAAATCCCGGAGACTCTCGCGGGCACGAGCGAGAATGCACGATAAAAGGCGGGCTGGGAGAAAGACACTTTTCTGGGCCCGAGATTTTCTTTTTCCTCGTGACGTGCTTTCAGATCGGGCCGTAAATCATGAGCGCCTAATTTCCCAAGGATAATACCGTGGGCGATCAGCAGCTGAGTGCACGTTGTGAGAATCTCGGTCGAAAATTCCACGGAAAAGAGACGACGGGGTAAACACATATACGAGTCTCGAGCTAACTCGATCGCTCGTTTGTCGCGTTTTGCTTCGTTGAAATCGCGGTTATCGTCATGCACGCACGGTCCAGGGTTAAGGGGTTACCGAAACGGTTGACGAGGGTTTCGTACACACCCGGGACAAATCGGATAAACTCCCGCCAGAAGATACGGAGCGCTTTCGCCGATAGAATTCCACCGGGATTGCAGCCGCTTCTGTGCCATTTCGTAGGTCAGAGGTTGTACCCGATGGAGATACCGAAATGCACCCGTTTGGACGAGATTCCAACAGGAATAAGAGCAATAAACAAAAAAAAACTAGCAAGAGTAACTAAAAATAATTTTACAGTTCTAAATAATGAACAACTTTTAATTCTGGATGCAATTTTTAGATCGAATCTATAAATTTGATTCAATTTTTATTCGCTCGAGCGACTATTCTCTTTTTCTTTTTTTTTTTCCCTCGTTTTTGTTGCAAAGGTTGAAAAATGTTTGAGAAGCGCAAGATCCTGACATTGTACGAATATGGGTCACGGGTTCGAAAAAGTTTCGCCATTTATTCTGAAATATTCTGTATGCGCGCTCAATCATCGAGCATTGAGAAGGCTGTGAAAGGGGTTGGTCGAGCGTGCCGAAACTTTTGTGATACATCGCGGCCTGGTCGGTAATTAAAACTGGCGCTTGAACGTGAGTTGAATAGCGGATGTGATGGTAGGGATAATAACGATAACACGAGAAAGATGTGGAGGAAGAGAGCGAGCGAGAAACGAGAAAGTTTCGGAGGCAGACGCGCGTGCCAAAGTGATAATGAAGATAAGGAAAGCTCTCTCTGTTGCGACGTTACCTATTTGTCTGTTAACGAATATTAAACTTATGGGCGCTAAGCAAATTTTCATATGCTCAAGAAGAGCATTCTTATACATTTTCTTTCGTTCATCATCAATTTCTTGAAGAATAAATTCTATTTCTAAATATCATTTTCAAATAGAATTTTTTTCATAAACGTATATATATGAAAGTTTGCGTTATTGACTTTTAGAATCATGGAAAATCCTGGAAATATATATGTACGTCCGAAACGAGATTAATTTTACATTGTACGTTGACCCAGCAATATAAACTTTGAGGTTGCATCGAACAAGAGAACGAGGAGTAAATACGCCGGGGTATGCAAATGAAATGCAATAACGATGCTTACGCTATACATATATAAAATCAATTTGAGCTAACATGATAGCCTGTATAGATGCGATATCGATAGAAGAGGAATTGTACTCGGTTGCAGCATAATATACTCAATGACTCTGCAGCTCAACTTAAAGCAAATTGAATCTTGATCGTATGATAATAAAATACAATCAATGGTTTCATATAAAATAATAATTTTGAAAATTTGTTTTTGAATAATAAGCAACGAAAATTAAACGCGATTCATCTATGATTTATATAATATATACTTCAGAAATTTTTTTTCTATTTCAACATCATATTAGATCATATTTACTCACACTGGGTCTTGTGAATCCATGAAAATTTTAATAAGCGATATATTTTCTTTCTTTTGACGGAATCAACTTTATTTAGGGGTGATTCTTAAAGTTTTTTGCAAAACGAAGCGAATCGCGCAAGAATCCCGTCAATCCATACATTTTTTAAAAAGTTATTAGCCCTTGAAGATTTTTGACAAAATGGAAAGATTTTGACAAAATTCAAAAATTCGCAAAAAATTTTGAATTTTTTTTTTTCGATTTAAAGACCTTATTCGATCGGAAATTTCCTGTATATAACGAAAATGCTACTTATTTGAGGCGGGATCCACGAATTCATTTTGAAAAATGGAAAAAACTGACTTTTCCATCAGTTTTTTGAATTTTTCAATATGAATTCTTGGATTTCGCCCTGAATAATTATCATTTTTGTTATCTACGGGAAATTTCCGATCGAATAGGCTCTTAAAATCGACAAAAAAGAATTTCAAGAAATTTGGTGAGTCGTACTGGGTCTCGGGGACCCATGGAAATTTCAACTTGTGATAGCTTTTCTATTTTTCGATGAAATCTACTTTAATAGGGGGGATTTTTAAAGATTTTTGCAAAACGAAGCAAATGGCGTTGGAATCACGTTAATTCATCAATTTTTCAAAAAGTTATGACGTCTTGAAGATTTTTGAAAAAATGGAAAGGGGTATACCTTCAAAAATTCGTAAAATTTTTCAAATTTTTTTTTATCGATTTTAAGACCTTATTTGATCGGAAATTTCCTGTAGATAACGAAAATGCTACTTATTCGGGGCGTAATCCAAG
>JAPYYW010001932.1:0-24222 GCA_030522545.1 Cremastinae sp. A BG-2022a | reverse complement strand
AAAATCTGTCAAAAATTACTTGGTTTTGAGATAATAGAGTCGCGGCCTCTCGGCTGTAAATGGACTTGCCTCGAGTCGCTGCCGCGACTCTTGATTTTTATATACATATAGAGATTTATATATGAGTACATGATATAAATCTTATTATAACATGACGTTTCTATATCTTATACATATATAAAAATTTTGCTTTCGTATAAATTTGTGTCCACAAAACTCGGAAACTATAGACGATCGATATTAACTTGAAATTTTTACTAGAAATTTCATTTTAACAGAACAATGTTTACGCTGTAAAAAATTTCGTGGTATTAACCAAACTGTGTGAGTGGTAAAAGGAAATGGTAAAAAAATAACACCTGTGTGTTTGGTAAAAGATGTCGAGCTGTGCTATTAATACTTGTTGATTTCACGAGATTAAATAAAATCAATGTTTTCAGCAATAGGGATTGGCAGAACTCAATACTTTCTTGAAAAATAAATATTTTTCAATGGGTGATGTTTATTGCACCATTGATAAAATAAGCATCACCTAATGAAAAATTATTTTCACGTCTCAGAAAAGTATCGAGCTTTTTGTTTGCTTGTGAGCTTCGTGTTTATATTGCTGTGTTAATTATTTACACTGATCTATATTAAAACTATGCCATTCTATACCAAACGGGAACTATATAAACCAAGAATGGTGTTAAATTAACACCATTTTATTATTGTCATTACATTGTGCCATAAATAAAATATAAAATTTGTTCAATATACAGATCTACAAATTCTCCATAAGGAGTAATGTTAAAATTTTAATACAATTGAAGATCTAATAACTTTGGACCCCTTTTTAAATTATATACGTCACAGTTTGTTCATAAATTAAAAAAAAAAAATTGTTAAAAAATAGAGGTACTTGTTACCATTTTTAAAATCACTCTCTAATTCACTCTTAAATAGGTATGTATACTTGCCAGGTAATTTTTTAAAAATTTGCGTAAACTTTCTTTAACATCACACAAAAGTGTCTCCGAAATTTAAAGAAACTTTACAATAATGCGAAATTCAAGATATTTATCATTGAAATATTTTTCTTCGAGACGTAATAATTTTTCATACACTCTGTTGTAAGAAATCATTATTATAGCAAATTTTACAGCAAACAAGTGACAACTATTTACTGATTACTTTCAAACTAAATACATATTTTGACAGCATTTAACTAAAATATATTCATCATAAATACATTATTCCAAAAATGTATATAGTTTTTACAATAATATAAACCGTTCATAATTGCCATGGCAAAAAATCTACTATACTTTTTAGCCAGCATATAAAATTCTTTCTACGTAGAAAATTTTCAATCGAACAAACTCTCAGCACCGATCGATTGTTCAATAACGATTACAACAGCATGGCGATATTTCGTTACTTTTATTACTTTCATTGACTTGGAGGACACCTTGTATGCACATTGATATAAAAAATCGCGGTTTCGATATGTTTCGTCGGTGCGAGTCGACTCTTGGGAAGCCCTCGTGTGTGTCCTCATCCCATTCGATTCTCCTTCCTGATCTTTCACTCGAATCCTTTTCTTCCCTCTCTCTCTCTCTCTCTCTCTCTCTCTCTTCCTCACATTTTATCCCATCTGCTTTTTTCTCGCCGGGATAGCAGTTTCTTCCTTCTCTCTCGTCTCCTTTCCATTCATACCGATCTCAGGTAAACAGAGACGTACATAGTGCACGTATACATATACAATTTGATAAATATACATTATACGCGAGCACGGATATATAAACGTAGTGGAATCCCTGTCGGATATCTCGCTCCCATTTCACTTTACGTCTCTGTACATAATACGCTTTGTACGATTCTCCGCTCACTCCTGCCCGCCAATATGCGCCTTGGAACATAAGCCTGTCCGATCCTCCCTCTACATTTCCTTTCTTTCATTCTTCTTCGCGCTGCTGCTCTGCCTCCTTCTCCTTTTCTTCCCCTCGCCCGGGAGAAAGAGGTCGAGGGAGGAAGCGAGCGCGCTCTCTCGTACATTGCCCTCGCTTCCATTTTATACATTATTTTTATTCGTACGCGTGCACGGACCCACCGAGCCACGCGCACCGATATTATATATATATATATATATATATATATATATATATATATACACACGTATGTATATTTACGCGCTCTTTCCTTTCGTTCTTTCTTGCTTTCTTTCTTTCTTTCTCTTCGCGCCGCAAAACATGCGAAACCACGTCGAGGAGATTTGTACACGAATTTGCGCTTGGGAATAACGCAGACATCGGTATTTGCAAATTGGCTTCTATTCAGAAAGTCTCTTTCACCGGCGATATATACTTCATAAAACTTATTTGTCCGGGAATGGGAAGGATGACGGACATGGGGCGTTTTCGCGCGTCATCCGGGCACGCGCGACCCTCACCGTTCGCCCAGAGAAATTTCGGCGTCGATATAATAACGAGCGAGAGCGAGTGCGCGAGAATAATGGGGAGGAACGGAATAAAGGGGTGGCATCGGGACATTAACATCGGAGATGAATGAGCAAGAATAAGTTTTCACTTTAACCCCAGAGAGGGAAGAACGAACAATTATTCCGGTATTTTGGCACGTATCCCCGTAAACCGAGCGAAAAGCGGCAAATTAACTCGAGAAGGAAAAGTCCGACACTCGGTTGCACCCAAGTTTGGGATTAGCGCTCATTAGCCTAGCGCCGGGATCGAGAAAAACCTCTTCTTCGGGCAACCCTTTACGCGGTACCGAGCTCATCGGCCCAAATCGCGGGGATTAGAGAATTTCAAGGGACACGCGCGGATTTCTCGCCCGGAATCTAGTTTTAATAGTCGCTCGTAATCCCGGAGCGCTCCGAGAGAGAACCGAGAAGTGAGACGCGTGCGCGAGGGAAACTCCCGGAAAAATCGAACGAAACTTCGAGGCATCGGGAAAGAATGGAGAATAACAAAATAAGAACGAAAAAAAATTTTATTTCACGGCTCATGATTTCTTTTTACGAGAGAACGAGGCCGGAGTGTTGCATTCGTCAGCTCTCATTGTCGCCCGCAGGGTCACAATGAAGGGCCCAGTTTTGCTGCTCGTTTTGCGGCCGAGTGACCAAAAGTCTCCCTCGCACCGTCGGAAGTCCGCGTGTCTTTTTGACACCGACGCCCGTACGTCTTTCACAAAAGGCACGCTCTTCTTTTTTATTTCTTCTCGTATACTCTCCGTCCGTTCGATCGATCCCGAATAATGCTCCAAAAATTTTCGCCTTCTCGACGAAGAGCCTTCCAATTTGGCACGCCGCGGACAAAAAGCCGAGCCCCCCCCCCCCCGCTCCCCGTTTACATAGAAACTTCGATAGTGATTTAGTGCGCCGTTGCGCTTTACTTTTTTTTTCTTCGCGGAATAAAGAAGCGTGATGAGCAACGTGAAAAGATACATCCGGGACAATTTTTCACTCAACTTATTCTCCGCATTAGGGGCGATAGTGACTCGCCCTCGATGTGAAGATCGGCGAAATAATTGGATCGAGCAGTTTCCAGGCCCCGTTGGCCTCGGGACGGCTAAACAAATTCTCGTTATCTCGAACAATGGAAGGTCGTAGTCATCAAAAGTTTATCGTCCGGGCGTGTATCGGCGCGAGCTTAAAGTTGCCAGCTCATTGTTTGCGGGGCTGCATCGGTTAAAAAACGAAGCCGTACGGAGCGAAGCGAGATATTATACACACGAAATAAAGTCCCCGGGAGGCGGGGTGAAAAACAAGCGAGGCTGCAGAGATCCTCTCTTCGTTATTCAACGCACGTTGCTCCTGGGCCGCTCTATCCGCGATTTGTCACGTGTCCTCGCGCACGCGAGCCTCCGAATCTTTTTCTCTTCGATAATCTTCCACCGGTTAGCCTCGAATTTTTTCCATTCTATCGGGGACCGCACGAACGTGCCCGATCCACTGATAATCCGAGAAACATCATCGACGTCAAGTTCGAAAAATGTTGAAATAAAGTTTCCCTCTGGGGATCGACATTTTTTTCTTCTCGTTATTCTTCATCTTCTTCTTCGGCTTTCGAATCACGTTTCGAGTGTGTGGCTATTTTTCGCAAGTTTTACAGCACGAACTCGATATCCCTCTCTTTTCGCTTTTTCTTTAATTTTCGCTTTGATAATATGATCTTATTTCATGCTCTGCGTTCATGAATCAAAGAACCGTTGGGCGCGAAAGAAAAGCGAAATACATTTATCACGGTGAGAATTCCGTATCCGGAACGTGTGCGCAAGCATCGAGAGAGCTTTTATTCCACTCGTTGCTTTCTAGCAAGATTTCACGTCAAAGCCACATCTTCTGGCACTTTTACAGCATCGACATACTCAGGAAAATGTTTACTCCAATCAATCAAATTCTGTTAAAATCAACCAAATCGGCAATCATGGGCGATAAATGTAAATGGGCGTGCATATATGTACGGTCGTCTAAAAAAGAATTCAATTTTTGGTTGCGTTTATTGAAAATGATTTCATTCGTAGTCGTACGTATGGTTTTCGGTTCAAACAACTTTAATTCTTTTAAATATGTAGTATATATAAATTTTATAAAAGGTATCAATGATACGGATTTAATCAAGTGTATATAGAATTATGGGATTGGATTAATCTTTTACATATATTAAGTATATTATTTTACAATTGAATTATTAATTAATAATATACATATGTAACTGAACGATTTAGATTCCTTTGTGTTTTTCAAAAATTCGACGATCATATACATACATGATCCTATTCAAATAAATCCCTATTCAAATAAATATTTAGGTCTTACAAATCAAGTACTCATCAACAAAATATATTTATTTAACTCAACCAATTTTTTTCTCAGTGGTGATCCGTGTCAAGGTATCTCACAGAATTATTACTATTATTTTAATTATTAATTGTTATTAAGTTTATATTGTAATCACACACAATCATATATAGTGTACTCGCGGGACAATTTCC
Organism: Cremastinae sp. A BG-2022a; assembly: GCA_030522545.1. Taxonomy (NCBI): domain Eukaryota; kingdom Metazoa; phylum Arthropoda; class Insecta; order Hymenoptera; family Ichneumonidae; species Cremastinae sp. A BG-2022a. The sequence continues at coordinate 19,230 of JAPYYW010001932.1, read as the reverse complement.
CTGGAACACAAATTAAAGGATCTGTCTATCTATCTTTATATGCATCAATTTAGTAATTTTTAAAAATCTAAAATTTTTCACTCATCATCAGTTTTTTGAATACCTCCAGAAAATCTCACGGGCCGAAGAATCGAAAGGATGTGAAGAAAGTTTGGAAGTTTGTCGGTGAGGTTTGGGCGCTCTAACGATCGCTCACGCCACACCCTCGTCATTTTCACCTCGCACTCCTTTTCGCAGGCGGTTCATTACCTTTGAATTTCCTGACCAAATTCGTTTCTATGCTTTATTAATTATTAATTTTTTTTATTTACGAAACGCGACAGGATGCGAAAGACTGACGGATGCTTCACGCTCCCGGGCTCGCGCTGCTCTCTTCGTCCGACGGAAATTATAGCGCCATTTTTTTCTCGGCCCTTACGATATTAATGCTTCGAATCGGTAAGAGACCTCCGGAGTAGCGCTACCGGAGGTTCCGCGCGCGCGCGAGAGTCGAATCGGAGAAATTTCTTCATCTTCTTCTTCCACTCTGGGCCGAGCGGTTTCGAGCGTATCCGATCGGGCTGGGCTATTAGCGAACTCAGCCCGAAGAATGAGAAAAAAGTCGATCGACAGGTTCGTTTATTGCCCGGCAGAGACTCCGGGCAGAATTCGTGCCGGGATTCATATGCGCGGCATTAATAAACCGAGAGGAGAAAACGAGAAATCTTGATGCAGAAATAGACCGATGAGACACGGCGCCTGCGGTCTGCGACCCGGAATGCAGCCTTGCATTCGACTGCAGCCTAGTCCAAGCGGCTAACTGCGACCAACTCTAAAAACATTTTTAACTTTAAACATCACATAACTAAACATCATATGATTGATTTAATTTCATATCAAAATTGTATACAAAAAACAACAAAAAGACTATACAATTTATTGATAAGAATTCACAAAACTTATTTATGAGCTTTTCCATTTATCTAAGGGATGGATATCACTGAATATATGTCTTTCGAAAATTTGGATAGTGCTGATACTTAAAATGAAAAAAAAAAGAAATTCAAATATAGACAAACAAGAAAATATTTGAGCCACCAAAAATTGAATAGTTAAACATTTTAAATGTAAAAAATCAATAAACTTAATAACACAGCATGGGAGAAAACCTTTCACAATTTTGCTGAATTGTGGATTTTAAAAAATTAAATACCATGGATTACTGATACATACTTTACCAACTACATAATGTCACATTCGAATAACATAAAAATGAGAAATTATAAAACTGAACATACAGAATGGAATACTATTGCACAAAAAGTAAATAAATGATATACATATTTTCAACAGTATGTTGAAAACTATACTATACTATTGCACAAAAAGGAAATAAATGATATACATATTTTCAACAGTATGTTGAAAACTATACTATTATAACTTAATAACAATTATTAAGACACATATTTTAACTATTAAAGCTACACATTTTTAGGACTTGGTCATAATAATTTTTTTATCTACCAAAAATAAATAGTTGTCACTTTATCGTAAAAATTACTATATTGATTTATTTCATCGTAGTTTACACATCATATTCGTTCATTAAAATTTTTGGAGTATTGAAACATAGAAAAACCCAGAAGAAAATCGCTTTAAACTGTAAACAAAGTAGCAGCATAGCCAAGAACAAGCTATTGAGCGATTATAAAACATAATATATAAAAATATACCATGCTGTAGTTTGACATTTGGTGGTGGAGTATAGATAGTGTGTATAAATGCGATAAAATGGGACAATTTTGAGTACGATATATTTAATTGTAAAACGGTATCTGAAGCCCACTTCGACGTTTTCCCACGGAGTTCGGAAATCAAAGGAGGACGCGATGAAGCGAACACTTTTATAGCTCTTGGTGAAAAAGAAAAAGAGAAGGAGAGGAGTGGAGAGTCGGGCAGTGTATTCTCCGCTCTCGGATCCTGCGGGATCGGGTGAATGGAAGCAGGCCGGGGAGACGAGCGGCTATCGTTCGAGAGTCTACTCGAACGATTCATCCTTCTCTCTTACCCCGGTGGACGGCGCGATGCACACGTTCCGCATCTGAGTTTCTCTCTCTCTCTCTCTTTTGATCGGAGGCTCCCGGACTGCCGGTATTTATCAACGTCCGGATACGAATCAGCGAGGCTTCATTTACAAGACAAAGCTGATGCCGTGTGGCCTGTGGCATCAGAAAAAAGAGGAGAGACCGCTCACGATGAGGCGCAGCGATGAGGGTAAAAATAATGCCGAGGCGCGTAGCAGCACGAGTTGCGGTACGCGAACACAAGACCCGGGATGAGCTCGCTCTCACGAGGGCACAATGCGAGCTAAGGAAAGAGCCAACGAGAGATGGACATGTCCGTAGGATTTACGTCTATACGTCGGCCGGGGGGCTACCGCGGGATCCACCCACGCAACGACGCGGAGGACTTAATTCGCCAGGCCGCCGTGGCGCGAGCCTGATCCTCCCTTACCGCGGACACTCGAGAACCGCAAGGAGATATTCGGTTACGGAGACAATCGCCCGTCCGACGGCGTCTTAATTAGTAAAGGCTCGAGGCAGGAGTAGCCAGAGTCGGGAGACGGGCAATCGCGTCTCTCCGTGCGCGCTCGCGAAAAAGTCTCTCTCTCTCTCTCTCTCCCTATTCACTCACGCATCAGTCGTCCTTCCTGGTGTCTTTTCTCTTCTTATTTCTCTTGCCCGCGAGACGCCCCGGAACTCCCAGAAGCCTGATGATCCTTCTCTCGACAGGTTGATCTTTCATTGTGACTCCGATCGTACCACGTTTGATGACGCGCGCGTCCCTCTTTTCGCTCTTCTCCCGCGATCGAGCCAATGCGCTGTTATTCACGGACGCGCCTTTCCCCCGTGCCCCCCTTTTCCCATGTCTGCGAACACTTTTGCATCTCTGGATGGACATTCTTGTAGAAAAAGGTAACAAAGTTTTAACGTCTTTGACTTTTTTCTCAAAAGGCCCTTTCGCTTTATCGCCTCTTATCTCGGTTGACAAGGAGAGGATGAAGAAGTTAACGCCCCGGAATACGTTTTTTTTCTCCGGAGAGCTAAGCGCTCAAGATTCACGAGCTCCGCTCTTCACCGGCCCGGCAAAAGTCTCCGAGTGAGAGAGCCGCGCGGGGATGCGCGTTTAACGAGAAGCGTCCAGGCCGTTGAGGCTTCAACAGCTTTTCACGTATCTCTCTTAATTTTATCCTGTCGCTTATCGGGCAGGGACGTTGGCCCGGGAGAACGGAACGCGTGCCGGAGCTCGAGGGTTGGATATTTCCTCTGGAATGCGTGCACCAAGCGTGGAAGCAGAGAATCCCCGTTCTCGCGTATACGCGCCGAAACGCGTAAGAGCCAACTCTTGTTATGCGTGGGCCGGCTGCAAGAGAGCAGGAGAATGAGGTGGAAGAGACTGCTATATACTAATGTCGGGAGGAGATCAGGAGCTGGTGCACCGGCGGCCGGCTTACCAATATCTCAGGATAAGATCGGCGAGAACCCCCCCTGCAAAAAGGGTTTCACCATCTTTCTCTCACTTCCAGTACTCGATTCGCCTCTCGCTCGCGTTATTCTCTGCTTATTCCTTCTTCTTCTTCTTCTTCTTCCTCCGCGTCAGCTCTTTTCTTTCCTCGGGCTAATCTAGTGCCTAGCACCTCTCGCCTTAGCCACTAACAAGGTAGATGCTCGCTGATAATCGCTCGTAACCGGAGTGCTTAATGAGACTGCCCGGTTTAGAGATGAGAAAGAGGAACAAAAATATATAAATTCTCTCCTTTCACGCGTCTTCCAGTTTCCATTGGACCGGCTCTCCTTCCAGACCAAATGTCCCCCTCGAGCTCTTTCTCTTCCTCACTTTCTCGTCGCCGATTCCTTGTCGATCACCGATCAGATAGTGCCAGGATCGACGGACGGCCGGATCCTCTTCGCTCCCAGGAAAGCCACTTGACTTTTATATACGAAGCATCAACTCTTTTTTACTTTCTCCTGCCTAACGAGATATCCTCCAGTCGCTTTATCGAGGCTCCCGTGACAAATCATCGGTGTATCTTCGATTAGGCGACCCGAACGAACAGATAAGCCCACTTACAAGCTTTCCTAATTCGTTGATGACGCTTCGGAGAAGAAATAGGCTCCGAATGAGGTGTGAAAAAACCTGAATCTTGTGGACATTCTAGTTTCGAGGACCCATGTTATTCGGGAACGAGAAATGTCTACAAATTTAGGCTTATCACTTTCTCAATGAGGCAACTATTTTATGCGGTCATCAACTGTCCCTCGATACATAATTGTCTGTACATATTTCTTTTTCAACCTTCCATCTTTCATTCCAATTTTTTTTTCAACTAGAAACTTCTTTATTGTTCAATCCATATTTGTTTTTTAAGCTCAAGTACATTATCGTGATGGTGCTTAAAGTAGGAGTTGCATATTCAAAAAAGTATGGCTGATGTACGTGTTAACTAAATGGAAAATCATATTACCTTGATACTTTTTGAGACAGAATTTCTTCAAAATTTGTACTGATCTTCTTTGACATCATATATTAACATATGTATGCAAAATTTAACGAGGCTTAACCAGGTTGTAAAATCGAGATATTTATTTTTAAAAATGTCCACTTTTAACATAGGTTCTTATATATGGAATATTTGAAAATGCAACGATTTTCAGCATTCAATATCTCGATTACTAGATGATAAATCTTCATAATATCTGTACGAATTTTCAAGATATTCTGTCTCAAACGATTCTCATGCGACTCCTGCATAAAATAAATATCTAAATAAAAAATCGTTTCAGAAGAGATAATCCAGGATCCAAATTGATCTTGGGGTGAGATCGAAGAGATCTCGAAGCAGGAAGTTGTCTTCGGGACGTTTCAAGAGTGAAGGCACCAAATTACAGAGTCTCGGGAAAGATCGGGTCCAAATAAAATAAAAAAAAAGAAACAAAGAAAAGTTTCCTGGCCGCGTTGGCACCTTAAATTTCCAAAGTGCTGGGTTCACATTATTTTGGTGGCTCTGACGCGGTTACACACGAGTCTCCCTGTCACCGGGGATTCTACTCTCTCCCGTAAAGCTCTTCCTCGGCTAATTGGCGACTCGCCTTTTCCTCGTAGGCCAAGGCGAAAAAAATTTTTCGGCCGGGAAGGGAGACACGAGCGGGGGCCCCGGTAACACGGCGCGCGGCTCGCGCGTCCGTCCACAAAAGTGTGGCCGGCACGCGATCCTCGTAAATACCGGGATTACTCCTCGCGAGGGGGTAATGGGATTTTTTTCCGAGCTGGTGCAACCGCAATTTTTTCCTCTCATTTTTCTCCTCAACCATATTCTCTCGCTCATCCTTTTCCTCTTTTTTCCTCCCGGTTTCTTTCTCGGGATGTCTCTGCGTACGCGATACGTCGCGGCGGAGTACGTGCGAGCTCTGGGCGTGTCCCGTGATTTTTTCCTCGAATTTTTCATCCGTAGCGCGTCTTCCCAATATTTTTCACGGGGAATGTAAAATAATTCGATGAATGCACGAGCCATTATCGTGTCATTATAATGCTCGAAAGATATTAAAGACGAGTTTATTATTATCTCCGTTCTGTTTCGTTTGGCGAAAAGGAATGAATGAAATAATGAATCTTTGCGCCGGTATTTTGTAAAAGTTTTTTAAAAATCTCGCTGTTGCCGATGGAAAAATTCCCGCGAACGGAATAAACGTGCGTGCGTTTGCTCTCTCTCGCTCCTGTTCTTGCTTCCAATCAGCTGCGCCAAAATTCTCGGCTTAACGAACCTCGCGATGATGAGAGCGCAGCGGGTTCCTCTCGATATACTTTTTTCTCTCAACGGCAGACTTTTTTATCCTGGCCTTCCCGAGCATAATAACTCTCTCGCCGGAAATAAGAGATGAATCTCGTCCGCGGAGGAAAAAAAGAGTACGAACGAGAGAAAATTCGTGACTCCGGATTAATTGGGAATTAATTAACGAACGAGAACCCGATACGCGATCTCGAAAATGGGTCGATGACAAATTCTATCCTTTCGCAGGCTTTTAATTATTTTTCCACAAAAAGAGTGCCTCTTGAGAAACTGCCTGTAAGATCTTGGAATAAAATATATTCACAAAATTCGATTCGAAAAGTCAATTTTTACGTCTTATTTTTATTCGCTTCTATCATCTAAAATGATTCTTTATAAATTCTTTTACTTATACAAATTTATTAAATATATCTGAATTTATAAAATTATAAAATGAAATTGATTTATTTGATACACATCAGCACTTAACTATTGAACTATCTAATGAATCCAATTCAATTTTTTCGGACAATTTTTCGAACCGATAAGAAAGGAATAGTTGAAAAAAATGGAATCTTATTCTGGAAAGTCGACAATCTCTATAAATTTTGAAAGAGAATATTTCCAAAAAATTTGTTTAGATTTCCTTTGATTTGATTTATTATTAAGGAGGTCGTGCTGTGGTGAGAGTTATTAGATAAAAATCTTTAAAAAATATATGTTGTAGGGTCAATAAAACTGTACAGAAAAATTGTATAGATCATCGACCATTTGAGTCAATAATTTAATTTCAAAATATGCAATTTAACACTGGCTCTTATTATGGCGGAATATGCTTAACATATTACTTAAATAGAATTATTAAAATAATTAACGATTAAACAGCTAAACGAATTTTTTTTATTAACTTTTTAATAAATTAATAAATTAATGTTGAGCCTTCTATGTTAAACCTCAAAAACTGGCAATTCGATGAGCTGATGATGACGACGAAGTCAATTGACCAACTTTTAACGAAATATTTATCTTTCAATACCTTATTTACAGCAAATTTTGCACCTAATTTCTTGAATTGTTCAAAATATTTAAAAATCAAATGTTTAAAATATTATGTGAACACTAATTAGCAGCACGACCTTCTTAAGCACTATTATAGACAAAAATTTACAAAAAAAGATATAAAATAATAGGTAATAATACTAATGATATTAGAATTATCACAGTGATTAATTATAAGTATAGTAGATTGATAAATTATAATACTAATAATGAAAAAATAAGCAACGATTGCAAAACGAATTAGACAGAGTGTGCAGAGTTAAGAGTTGAGAGTAAGAAAACAAAACGAATAAAAAGAGTGAAAACTTTTACCTGGAAATTCATTAATCAATGAAAATATCGAAAGAAAATAATTAAAAAGTTTTTAAAATTTTGATGTACGGTATACCTTCGTTATGGGGTTGAATCAAAATGAAATAGTAGACGAAACGTTGGAGGAGATGATTCGTGGAGATCGGTAGGGCCACCGGGCACGTGCACGTTCTCGCTGCGAATGTATCGAAAGGGAGCAAAAGCGAGAGAGATGAGGGAGCGAGAGAGACAGTCAACGAAGTATATTCTCGCGCGAGAAACACATATAAAACGATATATCTAAATATAATACACGCAAAGAGGGAGATGGGAGAGTTTCTACGTGGAAGACGTATCGGCAGACACGACTGTCTTGTACGAGCTGGGAGCAGGTGTATATGAAAAAAACACAGGTGCCCGGGACAGGGCACGCGAACGAGACACGCTGCATCGGGAGAAAAACGAGAGAGTTAAAGAGAGACGGAGAAACATATTGTGAAAAACAAGAGAAAGAGAGAGAGAGAGAGTCGAAGAACGAAAGGAAAGACGAACGATAAAAGAGGAGATGCATGAATAAAAAATCGCTTACATAAATACGAACTGCCCGAGTCTCTCGATCTTTCTCGGCGTTGGACGAACTTCTGCTTCCATCCTTTTTCCCCCTACTCCCTCCCACTTCTTAATTTTTAATTTATTTTTACTTACATCTACTTTATTTTGATTTATATTTAGACAATATTTTTTCTTGCGTCTTCTATTTTTATATCTATGTTTTTTTTTTTAATATTTTTTAGGTACCTTTATCTTGCGTTGATTGATTTTTTTTTTCAATTTTTTTTTATGCTTTATGATTTTCCCTTTGGAATATACACGTGAGATATAGAGTTTCGTAGAATAAAGGGGGATCGCATTGCCTCTCATTCGTCTTAAATGTTTTTATGACGATGCTAATTTGCGAGCAGCGCGTCTCGTTAGACTCATCTCGCTCTCTCTTCGATTTCCTAGCCTGACACCCGTGACTCGCCTCATCGCCGATTGTTCGCTCGAGCCAAAAATACAAACGATCGTGTATACATATGTATGCACTTTGTATATACATAAAATCTTTTTATAACGATGTAGCTCGCTCGCGGTTCTCACCGAACGGCCATAAGGGGCAGCATTGACGACTTTTTCCTTAACGAGATTGGATTTTGGACGAAGAGAAAAAAAGTGGAAAAAAATCGACGAAATATTTTTTACTCAAATTTATAAAAAAAAAAGTTTAAGATACCGATCAATCGATGGCTCGTTCTCGTGGGAAAAATTCTACGTCGTAAAAATCTTGGGGTTGAGAATAATTTCGTTGAAATATATATCCTTATCGAACGAAAAAAAAAGAAACGTGAAAATTTTTTTTCATGAATCAAAGTCTTAGGTAAGTGGATGTAAGCATTTTTAAAATTATTTTGCTAACTTTTTGAACAGAGTGTTTGGTAATAAAAGCACCTTTAAAGTGGTGCCACCGAGACAGTTCATTCAAAAGTTCATTCTTAACGTGTTGAATAAATGTAAAATCATCACTTGAAATTTCTTGAGACAGAATTTATTCAAAAATTGCACAAATCTTTAGCGTTATGTTCAAGTATACCTATGCAAAATTTAAAAAAGCTTTACCACATAGTTATTTAATTATTTTAATTTAAAAAAAATGCGACCACTTTAAGCATGGACTCTTATGGAAGAATGCATCGACGATCCCATTTATTTCGCTTTAAATAGAAATAGAAAATAAATATTGAAAATTAGCCTTCACCTTCAAAGGTTATAGGCGTGCCCGAAAAATTAGAAATTTTCCCCTCGGCCTTTCTTGATTTTTCGATAAGTCCGAGATTCTCGTGTAACTATATCGTCCACAGCGAATTTTAGTCTATTTCATAATTTTTTAATCACTCTTCACTCCTCCCAATCGTTTTTACCGATAAACGACACCGAGAGCCCGGTGTCGGGCCCTCTGTGATTTTTTCCCTTATTCTTTGTCCATTGCCGGTGCTACGGCGATTAGTCGATTAGTATCTCGGATCGATGCGGTCCGAGATTCTGCCGGAGATCTTAAAAACTTTCGTGGAAAGGAAGGAAGAAAAATTTCTGGTCGAACGTCTGTTTTTTTAAAGAATTTTTTCCTTCCCAAATTCGCTACCGAATTTTTCATTCAAAAAAATGTCTCTTCCTCGCGTCGTGTACGATATTTTTACAAAAATCTAGATAAATCGTGCATGAAGGTACGAGGCCACTTTATTGTAAGAAAGAAAGAACGGAAAGTGGGTGATTTTCGGAGACGCGAAAGGGGAGAGCAACCCTTTTGATCCCTCGAAGAATTCTCAATCTCGGTAGCAGCGAAGAATCTCTCTTTTCCCTTTTATTTTCCTGCGACCGCATCGATCCGCCGAGGCGTGAATTTTTCTATTGCGACTCACGCGTCTCGCGTCACGGGGACACAATGCGCCGAGCGACGAAATGAACGCGAGAGGGGGATGAAAAATCAAAAATATTCTCCGGGTATTATAAATGCCTGTTTGCTGAGAGTGCATCAGGTAACGACGTCGAGATCGAGGAAAAAGGGTCTTCGATGCTTCGATCGCGCAACGGGACTTGTGCCCTTTTCGATTCTTCTTCAAAATGCGGACACGATCGCGGATGTGAAAAGGGGTTGAGAGGTGAATTTCGATGGCTTCGAAATACCCAAAGATTTTCCCTCTCCTTTTCTTCGCTCCATATCTTATTTCTCTCTCAATTTCTCTCCAGCTCTTCCTTTCTCGCTCGCACTTATTCTCTGACAAGCCTCATTCAATCGATCTGTATATATAATATATACTATATATACACGTGAGTTCAATGCGCGCGGATACTTTCGCTTATTTGCCATTCGAGTACCTGCTCGACACACATGCGTTCCACAAATACGTTCACCTCAATAGCCAAGGGGTAAAAGGGTGAAAAGGGTCTCGGGAAAATGGGCAAAGAGATCGAGTGCGAGAAAAGGGTTGAGAACTGTCCCTTACGTTCAATGTAGGAGGAAAATATCAAATTGACAGGAGAAAAAAATTACCTTCACGCTCATCGCTAAATTTATACAATATAAATATACATGCGTATTGCATATATGCATTTTATAAATAATGTAAATAATATGCAGATTTTTTGATAATATGAAATCTGGAAAAAATTGTATTTTTTTAAATCATTCGATATGACGAACAACGTATTTATAATTGTTATAAGAGTATTAAAAATGTATGTTTTTGATTACATCAATTAGCTTTTAATTATAATAACTGTAATTTTTTCATTGTAGTATTAGGAATATTGTTGTTATATATACATACGTGTGACATATGCTAAGACTTTTATGCAGATTAAAAAAAATTAATATCAATATTTGGAGCAAACATTTTTATATGATTCCTAAGCACGTATAATAAATCTGGTGTTAAAATGGTGTTAATTTAACATCATTCTTGGTCTATATAGTTCCCACCGTTTGGTGTAAAATGGCATTGTATTATCGATGTGTTTGATCAGTGTAAATAATTAACATCGCATTATAAACACCATTTAATATGTAAAATTAATGAAGTAACACTTGCTAACACCATCCGGTGCGAATAAAAAAGAGACACATAGATTAAGCAACTCAATAATATAAATAATATTTTGAAATAATCCAAGTTTTGATTTGTTTGTAAGGTTCATACACAGTATAGTGGACTGCCAGAAACGTTGACAAAGTTTTATTGCTGAACAGAGATGGGCGAGGCTCGATATACTTTTCTGTAAAATGAAAATAATTTTTCAATAGATGATGCTTATTTTTCGTCGATGGTGCAATAAATATCACCCATTGAAAAATTTTTATTTTTCAGAAAAGTATCGAGCTCTGCTCATCCCTATTTGCTGTGAAATCAGCAAGTAACACACCGCTCTACAACTTTTACCAAACACACCGGTGTTATTATATCTTACACCATTTCCTTTTACCACTGACACAATTTGGTTAACACCACGAAATTTTTTGCAGTGCACGTTTTTAAATAATTTTCTACCATAAAGCATCGCAATATTGATCATTTGGTATAATTAGAATAGCTGTTATATGTTTGAAACGAAAAATCCACAGAATTTTCAACATGTTACGACGCAGTACGAAAAACAATAATTTTTCATATAAAATTTTCTTCTCGTGCATATAGATATACATATATATGTATATGTTATATTTACCAACTAAAAAAAAGCGTGAATGAATTTTTAGATAGAACATTTATTTATCGAGCCTGGGAATAAGGATCGTGATATCGCGAGTGAAAAAACAGCGTATAATCGTTGCGGGGGTGCCAGAGCCTAAAAAATCTTCCATTGTACGAAAAGCTATCGTCAAGAGAATAAGCAAAGAAACTCCCGCTGGCGTGTTGTTGCGCGCAGCTGTTTCTTTTTATCCCGCGTTTATGCGGAAAAAAGAAATAATGAAGAAAAAGGGCGAAAGTATAAAAATAAAACGAGTAAGGTGGAAGTAACGAGGAGAGAAAAAAGAACGAGCGCGAGATACGAGCGATCGTTGTAAAATCTTTTCACTCATCAAGATAGCGCTTCTCGTCTACGTGTCCTCTCAGTCAGCGCACAAAGGCATACAAATTGCCACCTCGAAATCGGGACAATACGCAGCCTCGATATCGCTCGCTCACCCGCGGTCTTGCCACTTCTCTTTCAAAATCTCGACTGTGACTGCCTGCCGGGCTCAAAACCACGATTTATGTATTCCACTACGGGTCACGCGACCGCTCGTATTTTATCGAATTTTGATTTCATCAGTAGAATTTCCTCCGAAAACAAAATTTATCAAAAAAAAAAAACTTGGGTGCATTCTTCTTCGCGCCAGCTTCCTCTATCTATTGACAAAAAGACGTACGAGTTTAAAAAATATTTTTCTCGTTCGTATATCTCATCGAATTTCTACGTCGTCGGAAGAATTTCCTCCGAAAATATATATTCGTCAGTTTTTTTCCCGTGATTTTTTTTTCTCCCGATTTTTCCATTATTCAAAAAAAAAGAAGAAGAGAGTGTCAAAAATATTTGTCTCCCCGGGATCCTTTGTTGGTAAAAATGTGAGTAAATTTCCTTTTCATCGGGTGAAATTCTGCTTCGGAAAGAGGTTCCGAAAAAACCGCAAAGGTTTTGGAAAAAGAAAGGAAAAAAATCGTCGAGTCATTTTCGAGTGGAGAGGGGGGGGGAAGGATCTTCGTGTTGAGCAAAGAGAGTATATTTCGAGTGTTGGCAAAGAGTTGCGTCCTCGAACGTGTTCTCTTCTTATTCCGAAAGGATGATTCCCCGCATTTTTCTCCGGAAAGAAAAACGCGGGATCGAGAGCAGAGTCAATTGTGAGGAATCCGAAAAAAGATCGCAAATTCGAGAAGAATCGAGACTGGCGGGTAACTGCGGGCACGGACAATGAAATTTTTCCAACGAGAGCAAATGAACCGCGAACGAGGAAAGAGAAAGAGGGAGAGAACAGAGAGGAGATTGCTCTGAAAGAAAATCCACGCAAGAATAACGAACGGAAATAAAGAACGTCGCAATAAAGAGTTACGTGAATGTCGTTTTCCGGAGAAGGAAAATCCTCTTTGCTCCGTGGACGAGGAAAGGAGATTTATTTGGGAATATTGTTGGTACAATGGAAACGTTGCGTCGAGCGATCGAGGTCGATCGGCGAAATGTGACAGATCGTTCGGGCATTGATTCACTAATGGTCCGAGCGTTTCGGCTCCGTTACAGAATTACGAGGGTCCTTAATGCCTTCGCAGGACATCGAGACCACAATGTGTGCCTTTTGTGGCGAGAAAGAATAATGTCTATATATGCACGAGTGACCAGAAATCTCGATGGACGCGCCAAGATCGTAAAATCTTCGGGTCATTTTTTTCTCTCTTCTTCTCGTTTTTTTTTTTCAAAAATACACATCGAGAAAAATATGTTGAGATACAAATAAAATGTCTCCGTGTTCGACGACTCGTGATTGCGCGAGCGAAAACGCAAGCTCTCGCGCGACCGATCGCTCGAGCGAGGAAAAGAGCGGCAAAGTGGAAACTCGAGGAGCCATGAAATCGATTTTAGCGCGCTTCGCCCGCCCAGATCGGATTTGCTGGCGAACACCCCGAAATTTTGTTGCACTCGCAACGGACACGGGCTAGGACTATTTTTTTCTTCTTTCTTTTTACTCTATTCGTGTGTTTATGTCGCACGAACTTATATTCGTTTCCTCGCCACGGAGTGACATCTGTGCACGTAGGTCCTCGATCTCCCATTTCGCGCTCGCGGTCCCTCGCATCGTCCAGCACGAATCCTTGAGGATTTAATGGGATTTCGGCGACCACGATCTCCAGCGCAGCTGCGTTCGCCAACTTTTCTCATTTTTGCCTCAACGGCTTCCTCCCTCTGCTGAATATTCCGGTGATCCTAATCTTCGGTAAATTTTATCTCTTTACGCATAAACACTGATTATGAAAACGATTGGAAACGTATTTTTTTAAATTATTTTCAGTTTGAAGTTTGTTCACAATTATATAGATGAACCTATCGAAAATTAAAACATTTAATTATTATTATTTATTTGAAACATTCATAATCTGCATTAGTACTAATGTTGTATATTTTTTAATCATTTTTCTAAAAGCCGTTTTCAAGTTATTCTGATTGGATATTTTTGTGACGATTGACACACGTGCTCATAAATAGAAAAATCAGTGATATTTATTTTTGCACAATTATTTCAATCTTTTATTACACAATTTTAAAAAATACATTTCTTTAAATGTGATTTGAAAAAACAAATTACATACTTTCAAATTTTTCTTAATTTTATTAATACAACATCAATTATTGATGATATCGAACTACCTTAAGAGCTATAAATTATAAAAATAGAAAAATGTACAAAATGTGTGCATTCGTTTTCTTCGTCGATCCAGATGTAATCTCGAGGCTTGCGATATAACAAGAGAAAGGATATAATTTTTTTTCTATCGCCAATTTATATAGTTTCCCGCTGTCGATCGATATCGAGAATGCATCGAAGAATGGGAATAGGCAAGGGAAAAAACGTCTACTGTTTTGGTATCGGGAATCTTTGGAGCATCTAAATATTGAATTCGAAAATGTTTACGGTTTCATGGGATGGTCCTGCATTTGAGAGATTCTTTATTCATGTGATAGCTTCGAGGGGAGATCGATTCCAATGATATCCAACAACACACGTGTACAATGTACATCGAATTTATTTTAAAATAATTTAATGTGTTTTAAAACCATTTTTATTTCGTTAAATTCCGTTGGTCAAGCTATAAATGCATTGGTTTCTCGTGCATACATTAAAAACAATCAAGAGTTGAAAAAATAATATACATTTTTAAAAATTTTGGAATAGAAAAAAAAGTTATAATAATATTGTACAGTCCTCTTAGAACACATCGTAGAACAAAATTTCATTAAAACATCATCACACATCAGAAAGTGGGTTAAAATCAATTTATAAGTAAAATTATAGCTTCTTCTCATTCACTTTCTCACGAAACAAAATCAATTCTCGTGATTTTACATATATTCGCCATGATTGGTCGATCTATAATAAGTTTCACACGCGTGCGAAATCAAACATTTTTCTAGCGTGATAGAATCTTAGGATTTCTTTTATTTTAATTAAAGTTCTTTATTTATATTTTTGCTTATATTCATTTCTTTTACTAGATATTTTTAAATGCACATATAAAATCGAAATTTCAGTTTGAAAAATCAACCACAAAAACATTGCTGAGTAGTATACAGGTAACATGATATGTAATTTTATTTTATATTTACGATTGAATTTTTTTACATTTGCGTCCTCGGCCAACTTTGAAAAACTGTAACGCAGGATACGGGGAAACTGCGGAAAACCCGTGCTAATACAGTCGGCGTTTATATACTTTATTCCGAGATTTTTGGAGTATCGAACACGTCAAAAACACTTATTATCACTTAATATTGCTACAAAACATTTTTACAATTTCTTCATTGACATTTAAGATTTAGTATTTCAATATCATTAAACATTTCTTTGAAAGTTCTGTTTATTCCGTGCATTCTACAGAAAAACATTTATTTTTTAATTTGCGCTATTACTTGGCGCATACGTGGTCGAGCCTCGCAGCTAGCTGCAAAACGATGCCATATTATTTCGATTACGAAAGCTAAGATTGAGAGTGTCCAACCGAAAAATGAAATCATCCATAATTTCTTCGAGAGAGGCGAAATTATTGATTTTTTCTTTACTCGATTACTTGATGTTTTAAAGGAAAATTTATAACGATTGTAGATATCTTCAAAAATTCCAGAGGCTTGCATACGTAGTATTGTATTATCAATGGCCCATCGATAAGGTGATCTTCTGCCTACGATATAACTTTTAAAATCCGTAAAAAAACAAGGCTCAGCCTGTTTCATATTATTTGAAAATGCGTACTTGAACATTCTGTCCGTGAACATATTTTTAAATGTGAAACAGGATACATTTTTATATTCTACAGCAGTGTGGAAACAATCCAGTACTGACTGAAAGTTTCCTGGATATGGAGCAACGTACGGATACGTAGTAGATTTTTTTTTCAAGCTCAACATAGCATTCGAATCATCATTGAATGTTTTGTTAAAATACAATGGATGGACTACTGGTATCAAACCCGAATTGTCAAGATCCTCAAAGGAATCAAAGGGTACTTCGGTAACAACTTGTAAAGTCATCTCAGTCAGGAGAGTATAAATATCACTCGAATAAAATGCCGAGAGTACGAACAGGGAACTTATAAGGATTCGTTCAATATTTCTTGTCGGCAGTCGGAGTACACCAATTCCAAAGAAAACGCGACTAATATAATATGTGTTCCACATTGTGGAATCAAATTTCAATCCTTTTTTGATTATCCAATACGTCAGAATAATTGAGAACAATAATAAATAAGCGAAGATCATTCTTCTATTAATAGTGGTATGCATTTTTGTGAACTTCGGCACATATGCACAATACGAATCGATGTCAAATGGTATCGTACGCAGCGTATCGTTTCTGTGAAGAGTAAAAGTTCCTGTCGGGTCCATTAATATATCTATTTCATATTTTTCTAGTATGCTGAACAAATCTTTACTAAAAGATGTAAGATTAGATTGATCCAATTGATCGAACATTATAGGTATTATGCCCGACTTATTTGCATTGAATATTGTTTTGAATACATTTAATGTAGGTATAGCATGAGAGCCTAATAAAAACTGCATTGAATAATTTGATGGTATCATACCCGCTATTTTAAAATTATCATTAACATCTGCAGGTTTATAAGGAAAAAGATGTTCCATCTTCTGCGGCCACTTCGATTTCGTATATTTCTTCTTGAAGGGATTTAGCTGATGAACCGTCGGCATCGTATTGTCAACTTGATCTTTGAATTTCATTTTCACTTTTCTCTCGATAAATTCAACGATCGTAAAGTCCAATAGTTTCTTTGACCAGGCATAATATAGCACATAATTGAGAGTTTTGTGAAATTCTGAAACTTTTAACATGAGCAAATATTTCGGATGGTATTTAAATGTTGATATCTTTGCTGCACCGTCAATTAACGTTTTCACATCTTCATATGACGATGAATTATTGGATGCATCGTAAAAGAGGATGAAAAATGTATCAGTGGCACTGATGGTGTACGCACTTTTGGCAACATCAAGTGTTTCAGGATCCGGAATAGTTTCCAGAGTCTTTCCGAGATTCACTTGCACACCGATCATATTTTTCATCAGGTCGCTCATTAGTTTTTCAAAAATAACACTTGTCCATCGTTCGTTACTTTCCGTATTCGTTAAAAAGCAAACCAGACGATAGTTTGGATCTTCAGTGATGTACTTTGTCAATTCGTTGACCCAAGTTGTGGGTGCCACGAAATTCGAACAGAAAGCAATCCATGAAATGGCGTAGAATAATTTTAAAGATCCCATTTTTATTTAAATTCAACCACTTTCAGAATTTTTTGTGTAAACTGTAGTTGACAACTGCTTTATCTTTTTGAGTTTGATTATTTTTATGAAAGAGCGACAATTTAATACCGCTACTCTGTGTGATTTTCAAAGCTGAAGGTTTACCGATTTTGTACTCAACACCCAAAGGCTAGAGAATAGACAGTTGGATTCTCAGACGTTTCTGAACTTATATATATAGTGGCA
This sequence comes from Cremastinae sp. A BG-2022a, assembly GCA_030522545.1. Classification (NCBI taxonomy): domain Eukaryota; kingdom Metazoa; phylum Arthropoda; class Insecta; order Hymenoptera; family Ichneumonidae; species Cremastinae sp. A BG-2022a. Next base: position 1,790 of record JAPYYW010001932.1, on the reverse strand, counting down.
CTAATAAATAAAACAACCTCTAAATTCCCCCACCTCATCGACAGTTTGTTAGTGTTTTCAAACCATAATAAATAAGAGAGTCACGAAAGTACGTCACGACGTATTGAATTATTAAGTTTATGTAAACCAATTAGGTAAAAAATAAATTTCAAGAACTTGGGAAAAAGTCTGGTGACTGATAATCGGAATCTGATTACGATTTTTCTCCCTGTAATTATTTTAATTGTACGAGTCTAATAGGAATAACAAGATGTGTGAATAAGGAAGAATGATAAATGAGCTTCCTGTTTATTTAAGGTATTTCGGAAGAAAAACTGGAAGTTAAATTTACGGTGTTATATGCATTTTTAAATAATCTTTTTATTAGTTTAAAATTAAAAAGATAAGTACTATAGAAAATAGATCACTATTTTTTAACGATTAAAACAAAAGTCTGTATTATTATTGTTAAGACGTATTGTATTTAACATTTTTTATTGAGCTCGCTCGCTCGACCCTATTTCAAATGTATATGTATAGAAATTTTCTATTGACCTAGCAAAATGAATTATATTTTTAAATGGCAATTTCTTGAAAGTAGCATCGAAAGAAAAGCCCAATTGAAGAAAAAAAAATAATATGAACGAGTGTCTCAATTTTTTTTACATTGCTTGGACTTCTATCGGAAAGCTGACAAACTTTTGAACAAAATACTTCGTAACTTTTCACTCAAATTTTATTGCTGTTTCAATTTGATCCTTTAAACTCACCCACAGTTGAAATAAAATATTGAAAGTGGAGCGTCAACTCAAATAATATGTCGAATGATGAAAAATGGAGAGGTTTGCGTCAGAGGTGAAAAGTGGGGGTGGGCAGATGCGCCCTTATAAGTGAACAGCTGTAAACGCGATTGGGCAGCTTCGTAGCTTTCTCTCGGTCTTATAAACCGCGGTGATTATTCCTTCGCGTGAAATATACTCGCTCCGAAGGGTTATAATTCTCGCACGTGCCCCGTGAGTGTTCCCTTTGTAAATTTTGACGCAGAGTAGAAAAAAGATACTCGTTTCAAAAGACGTAAAAAAATAAGCATTCGGAAAGGGGTTGTAAAAAAAGAAAAAATAAAATAAAAAAATAAAACGAACCGACTGTCCATCGATGAAAAACCCAAGCATGACGTGTCCATCTTTTTTCCCAATCGAACGTCCGATTGCGTGAAAACTCAATTTCCCCGTGCGAGGAGCTCACGAGAGTCAAGAAATTTCATTTCTTTATCGTGAATCATTTCTCGATTCTTTTATTTTTTCATTCTTTACCTTTTTTCTCTCTCTCTTTATCTCTTGAACGTCGACTCGGTTAACATCGAAACATCTGGCCCTTTTAACGCCCAGACGGACGCTAATCATGCGTCGACTACAAAGAAACCTCGATCGAACGAATTGATTTATGTATTCATCGAACTCGCCGCCCGATCCTTCTCCTCTCCTCCTTTCGACTCCTCGTACACTTTTGTAACGCGTTATTATGCGCATAGAGACTCAAGAAGAAAGATAAAAAGAAAATAAAATGAGCCCTACCTGGCTCATTATCGCCCCGAACGATAATACACTTAATCCCTGCGGTGCACGATCCTCTGTATCGAATCATCCTCGTGAGATTCCGTAATCGCTCCGGGTGTATCTACATGTGTATTCATCGGATAATCGGTATTAGAGGGGTCAATTATAGGCAAAATGTTTTGATTCATTGCCCTGGCTACCAGGAAACTTTTCACATATACGTATATCTTCTTTTTTTCTTAATTTCCTTCGTAC